>OX418227.1:20652945-20826826 GCA_948455865.1 Conomelus anceps | reverse complement strand
ACTCTAATAATTATGACATATATACTACAATTATGACCTATATACTATAATTATGACCCACTATACTAGTTTAATAAAGAGCACAGATTTTATAAAATGAAAAATTAAAAAAACTCTGACCCCGAAGCACCTTTGAGAAAAGTGACAATACTCTAATAATTATGACATATATACTAAAATTATGACCTATATACTTCAATCATGACCTATATACTACAATTATGACCTATATACTATAATTATGACCCACTATACTAGTTTAATAAAGAGCACAGATTTTATAAAATGAAAAATTAAAAAACTCTGACCCCGAAGCACCTACTCAATTAGTGACAATAAACTACTAATAATAGTGATACTACTACTCTAATAATTATGACCTATATATATATCAAAAAGTCATCTGCATCCAGAGAAATGCACTCTATCACTTAAAATTCATAAGAGGAATACTTTATCAATAATTAAACAGTAGATTCATCTAATTCCAATAATAGAAATTGGTCTTAATAGTGAACCCGGTGCTGTGGACTGGAACTCCTGGCTCCCTTTGAGGATTGTTCATCAGCCCTTCGCCCTTTTTCAGATCATTAGACGGAAAACCTAAATCCATCTCCGTGCCTTGCCGCTTTCAAATAGATTTTACTCTCACTCCTCTCAATCTCTCTCTCTCGTACCCTCCCACTATTTCTTTATCTCTTTCTCGATCGCTCACTCTCTCGTTCTTCCCCTCTCTCACATTCTCCTATTGCGTTCTCTCTTTATCAAACCCCTCCCTCTTTCCCCCCATCAACCCTCTTATTTTCTCACTTACTACCCCTCTTTCTCGATTTATTTCACTCTCTCATTCTTTCTGTTGAACACACTTTCTCACTCTCTCTCTTTCTAATGGATCTGAGAGTTGCTAATTTTAATAATACTGTAATCATTCAAATACATTGTAATTTGCGAGAATAAAGTCATCTGAATCAGTCTCTCTCTCTTACCCTCCCACTCTCTCTCACACTCTTATTCTATCCCTCTAACTCTCTCTCCTATTACATTTGCTCTTTCTCACTCACTTACTCTCTCTTTCTACGGTCAAGTGTTGATGAGAAGGATATTCTTGAATATCCTCTTCCAAGAATGGACATTTATATGTTCAAACTTCGCCGTTTCATGTAGATACATCACAATCATATCGTTATCAAATTGCATCTTATACTGTATTCATATCGTTGATTAATTCTTTAGTTAAGATTTGTAAAATTCATAGAACAATAATTACAGTACTTATATATTTTTAACTATCATAATCTAGAATCTAAGACTGTGCATTTGTAATCTACATGAATAAAGTAAATAATCTAATCTAATCTTAACCCCCACCCAATCTCTAATTCTCTCTCACTCACTCTCTCTCTTAACCCCCACCCAACCTATCATTCTCTCTCACATCTCTACCACTCTTTCTCTAATACACACTCACTCCGACACTCTGTCTTCCACTCTTCCCCTTTTCTTGTCACCATTCCTTCTCGTCCCCTGCCAATATTCCTTCAAACCCCAATTTTCTTTGTTCATTGTCGTTCAACGTCGTTTATTAAATACGCTCATATCTCCGTAATTTTTATTCTGGCAAATGCACTTCAGTACGTGATCTGATCACAAATTCCAGTGAGAGCTGCTGAAGCTGGTAGTCGGTTTTCTCCACTCAGAGCTGAGTACTTATCGGGTGGTAATTTCTCTTTATTTCATCGCCGTCTAGCGCCACTTTCTTATCTAATGTATCACTTTTCTTTTACTACTCTATCGTTTTCTTATACTCCTCTCCACGTCCTCCTCGTTCTCCTCCTTTTCACCTCTTCCTCCTCATCCTCCTCCTCTTGCTTCTCCTCTTGCTCCTCCACTTGCTCCTCCTCCTCCTCCTCCTATTCTTGCTCCTCCTCCTCCTTCTCTTCCTCCTCCTCCTCAACCTCTCCCTCATCTTGAACCTTCCTAACTTATTCTCTCTCACTCTTCTCTTTTTTCTCTCTTCTCCTTCCTCTCCTGCTACTCCTGCTCCTCCTACTCCTACTCCTTTTTCTTCTCCTCTACAACCTCCTCCTTCTCCTCCTCCTTTTTCTTCTTCTCTTCATCCTCCTCATCATCCCTCATCATAGCCTTCTCATCCTTCTTCACCTTTTCATCCTTCTCCTCTTTCTCCTCGTACTCCTACTCCTCTTCCTTTCATCCTTCTCCTCCTACTCCTCCTCCTTTTCCTCTTTCTCCTCTCTCTCCTCCTACACCCCTACTCCTCCTTTCCTCCTCCTCCTCCTCTCCTCCTACTCCTCCTCCATTTTCTTCTCCTCTTCATCCTCCTCCTCCAACTCTTCTCATCTTTTTAATCGTCGTCCTCATCCTTCTCCTGCTCCTCGTCCAGCTCTTCCTCCTCATCACTCCTTTTTTTCTGAAACTTCCATATTATTATCCTTAATTTTTCTTTTTTCTACTTTCCCCTTTATTTATTTCTCTTCTCCTTAGCAATCTTCTACCTATAATCTATTTTCCTTTTTTTCATCTTCTCTCTCTCTTTCTCCTCCGCCACCTCTTCTATCTTTTTCTCTTTCGTCCTCCCTCCCTTTCTCCTCAACCTTTTCCACTCTTATCCATCATTTTTTTCTAGAGTTTCTCCTTAATTTTTCATCCTTTCCACTTAGTATTCTTTCCCCTATTATTTTCCCCTTCTCTCTTTTTTCTCCTCCCACATTTTTCTTCTTCTATTTCATGAAACATTATTCTCATACAGAATTGACAGAAAAGAGAGAAAATAATAAAATTTCTAAAGCTATCGACTGGTTGAGAAGAGAGGTAGATAGAGAGGTAATACAGGGTGAAATAGGTGACGAATAATATTTGATAATATTTAATATTAATAAATGAAAGTAATAATTATAATTGGTGAATTTAATAATAAGTAAATGGTTTATCAATGAAATTATCGATAATTATTAGAAATTTTTGATTGGATGGAATAAGTTGAAAATTGAAATTACTGGATAGAAATGATAAAATAATTCTTTTATTTTATTAATTCAATTATTGTGATATGATTTGTGTCCATGGGAGATTAAGTAGCAATATATTTAAAGCTAACTTACACTCTAATCTTTATAGTAAATATTCAAGTCTTAACACTTCACAGTCATTTTAAGGATCACTTAACTATTTAAAAAAAATTACAATCAAGGAAATTGAAAGGTAATTGTGTGAAGGGGGAAGTGATAGCTGTGAGCCGTAGCAGGTATCTGTTCAACCAGATTGAATAAGCAACGCTCTCCCGGGCCCTCTCTGTACGGGTGACCGATATTGTCTTCGCCAGCATAAAAGACTGTTTTTTTTGTAAAATCACTTCCCAGTGGTTCGGAGTCCACCTAAAATAGTGTAGGTCCACCATATTTCCAATAACGTGGCTCAAGCGGCGAGTTGAAACTACCCAAAAGAGTTTCCCTCCAATAAAAGTCATACGAGTTTACTTTACTTTTTTTCTAATTGCCTTGCTCTATATAATGGGAGTCACATTATATATTTCCATATCACATTATTGAGAAAATAGTTATTCATGTATTAAGAGCTTGAAGCGCGACTTTATCGCTCGAGCCAAAACAGTTACTGCGCGACACATAGTGGAGCACAGTAATTTTGCGAGAGCGATAAAGGAGCTTCACGCGCGAATTACATACAATATTTTTCCTACAACTGCATTTCTGGATTCCAACACAATAAAAACTTTCAGTTTGTAACATCATAGACTGTGCGGGGATTTGGTTAGCGTGCGTCATTGTTAAGGTTATGAGAATTTCATGGATTTCGTGATCCACCAATGAGAAGCCACCAAACACAGCTGGCGAGCGGTAAAGTCAGCAGACTTTACTGCTCACTGAGCAGTAAAAAGGTATTTTACAATTAGTTTTCAGTATGTAAAGAACTACTTTATGAGCAACTGTAGGAGAAAGTATTTTCCTGCAACTGCTCATAAAGTAGTTTTTTACGTACTGAAAACTAATTGTAAAATACCTCTTTACTGCTCCACAAGCAGTAAAGTACTCTACGATTGCCAGCTGTTTTCTTTATGCTTTTGTTTTTATTTTGATGTCTTCTCATTGGTGGATCACAGAATCCAAGAAATTCTCATAACCTCAACTATGGCGCACGCTAACCAGATCCGCGCACGGTCTGTGATGTTACAAACTACAAGCTTCTATTGTGTTCGAATCCAGAACTGCAGTTGCAGGAAATAGTATATTTCGCACCTAGGGCCGAAAATGTGTGTTTGCCGGCTCGAGATCGCGGTTTTCAAGTTCGAGACGAAGTCGAGAACTTGAAGCGTTTGAGAGCCGGCAAAACATTTTTGTCCATGTTGCAAACGCTATTTTTCGCCATACCACAAAAAAAAAACAACAATGTTAAGTTGGAAATTTTGAAAGCGAAATTTTAAGGCTATGGTACTAGCAAGAATACAAGGAACGGCTACACCTTTTTATCCAACCTACAGAGCTCTGGGTGGGCATTTTGTCAACTACTACAACTGTTCACCAAAAGGTTAGTTGGTTAGGTTTTTTGTTGTTATTCCTGTTCCTGATTCAAAACCTGCATAAAACAACCAAAAACCTAACCAACTAACCTTTCTATACCAACAGTAACCTTTACCAAGAGTTGAAGTAGTTGACAAAATTCCTAAAACAAAAATCCTAACCAAGTAACCTTTTGGTGAGAGGTTACCAACAGTTGTAGTAGTTGACAAAATTCCCACCCAGAGCTCTGTAGGTTGGATAAAAAGGTTCTATTGTTTGATATAAAAACTACAAAATAATACATATTAAGTTATAAAAAGTGATCATTTATTGACATTTTAAATACTACGTACATATTAAATTATAAAAAATAAACATTTATTGACAGTTTAAATATTTTTGTTTAAAATAAAAGTTGGAAGGATTCATTTTTACAATCATGACTGTTGTATCCAGTCAGCTGACAAATGAAAAAAGTACTTTACCACTCGCCAGCTGTGTTTGATGGCTTCTCATTGGTGGATCACGAAATCCGTGAAATTCTCATAACCTCAACAATGGCGCACGCTAACCAAATCCGCGCACGGTCTATGATGTTAGAAACTAAAAGTTTTTATTGTGTTGGAATCCAGAACTGCAGTTGTAGGAAAAATATTGTATGTAATTCGCGCGTGAAGCTTCTTTATCGCTCTTGCAAAATTACTGCGCTCCGCTATGCATCGCGCAGTAAATGTTCTGACTCGAGCAATAAAGTCGCGCTTCACGCTCTCAATACATAAATAACCATTTCATGCTTTCTACTTTCTTAGTAAAATTCCTAGAATGTTATTGATATCATACTTCTTTCAGAACAAATTAAAAATGCATTATTGAACTACAGTATAATAATAATATTGTGGGAAATGTTCAACTACTGTATATGTACAATACTAATTGTAGGAAACCCAGTGTAAATCTAAATACTCTGAACGTTGCGTTCAAAGGTTTGGGCCCAAAATTTCTGTACACAGAAAGAAAATCTCAGCATTTTTAAGGCAAAGCTAGTAAGTGAGTATGGGAGTGGAGAGAGTGAGAGGGCTCTTGAGATTTCAGGTCTCTGCTAACGACTAACAGAGAGCTAACTTGAACTGAGCTCTTAATGCGCTTTTAATGGGCCGAGAAATCGCAAGCTGAGAAAAGAAAGAAAGTCATGGCGAGAGAGAGTGAGAGAGAATAAGAGAGAGAGAGAGTGTGTGAGAGATAGAGATTGAGGGAGAGAGAGTGAGAGAGATCGTTGGAGAGAGAAGGTGAAAGAGGAGATAGAGAAAAAAGGAGATTGTGAGTTGGGGTATATAGAGGGTGAGAGTGAGAGGGAGTAAGATGGGGAGGGAGTGAAAGAGATTGTATAGTTCGAGGGGGAGAGAAAAAGTGAGAGAATGAGAGAGAGAGAGTGAGAGAGAGAACAAAAAAGATATAGAGTACGAGGGAGAGAGAGAGAAGAAAGAAAAAGAGAAATAGAGAGAGAGAGAAAAGTTAGTGAGTGAGAGAGAGATAGTGAGAAAGAAGAACAAAATAGATGAAGCTCGAGAGAGAAAGAGAGTGAGAGAGAGCGACAATGCGAGAGAGAAGAACAAAATAGAGAGTGTGGGAGAGAGAGTGAAAGTTAAAGAGTAGATGGAGCAAGAAAGAGATTGTGAGTCAGGGAGAGAGAGAGTCAGAAGATAGAGAGATAGCGTGTGTGAGAGAGAGCAAGAGAGAAGAACAAATGATATAGAGTTCGAGGGAAGAAGAGAGAAAGAGAGCGAGATATAGTGACAGTGCGAGAGAGAGGATCAAAAGAGAGAAATAGAGAAAAAGAATAAGTGAAAGAGTAGATATAGTAAGAAAGAGATTGTGAATCAAGGATAGAGAGAGTGAGTGAGAGAGAAGAACAGAAGATAGAGAGTACGAGTGTGTGTTTGTGTGAGAGAGAATGATAGAGAGAGAATGAGTGAGTGATGAAGAGAGACAATCACTATTTCTTCTTTTCAGAGAGCGCTTGAAGGCTTGGATTTGGTAACATAGTATCCATTTTTGGTCATGGTCTCCTAAACCCCTTTGCAACGAGGTAATTATTCTCAACCCAGTTCTTTTTCTCTCGCACTCTCTCTCCTCTCTCTTATTCTCTCTCTCTCACAGTTAATAACCCTCTATAACTCACACTCTTTCTTTTACCCCTTAACCCCCTCACTGCCACACTACAGCAACCTCTAAACCGCTCCCTCACACCCTCTGAAACACTCCCTATCACCCACACCCTTCTTCTTTCTCTTTTATCTCTCACTCTTTCTCATCCTATCTTTATCTCTCCCTCCCACCCCTTCTTGTTCATTCTCTCTCTTTCTATATTTCTCTCTCCCTTCCTCCCATACGTTTTCTCTCTCTTACTCCCTCTTTCATTTTTCTCTTTATCTATCTCTCTCTCTCAGTCTCTCTTATTCTCTCTTTCTTTCTATTTCTTCCTATTTCTCCCTCTTTCTCACTCTTTCTCACTCTTTCATTTTTTTCTTTTTATGTATCTCTCTCTCAGTCACCCAGTCACTCTTATTCTCGCTTTCTCTCTTTTTCTTCCTTTTTCTTTCTTCTTTTTCTCTCTTCTTTTCTTTCTCTTTCTCTCTTTCTTCCTTTTTCTCTCTCTCCTCTCTTTCTCTCTTTATCTCTCTCACTCTCTGCCCCTCTTCCCCTCTCCATCACCCCGCTCTTTCTATCTCTCTCTGATTATCTATCTATCCATCTCCACTATTTCTAATTTAAAGTTGCTAATCTATATAATACTGTAATCATTCATACACATTGTAATTTGCGCAATTAATGTCATTCGAATCACTCCCACCCACTCTCTCTCACTCACCCACTCTTACAAACTCTCTCAGTTCCTCTCACTTTCTCTTTGCCTCTCTTTCTCACTGTTATAACCAACATTTAATATATCTCGTAGTACAGAATGCGTTGAATTAATGCAGCGTGGTTGACAATGACATACTGCGAATATAATTGCGTTTGAAAAAATTGTTTCAAAAGTTATCAGATTAGTTCCATTTCTCCATACCAGTACTCTCTTATGATATTACAGTATTCTTATATTTTTATTGTGAAATGGATTTTTTTTGAGGATGAAGCCCACAAAAGTCTGAGACCTGTGTGTGAGTAATGAGTTGGATGGCAGTGATTGCTGAGCTGGACCTACGTTTTTAGGTGGGTTCCGAATCACCAGGAAAATTATATGCAGTTTAATGCGATGTAGAAGTTTGATGAAATCTCAAATTTGGAAGCAGGGTTCAGGTGTAACCAAATAGAAAATGTTTGGTTCGTGAAAGATAAACAATTTTTTGTGCTTGAGAATTTTTTTTCAAAAAAGAAAAAATGCATGAATAAGAAGTTCCTTGAATATAAGACACAGAATTGAGTATATCAGTTCAACCAAATCCATATTGAAGTTACTATTAGATTTTGTACAGTTGCTGTCAAAACGTCATATTCCTTGTTATTCCAGAAAAGAAACCTCATTATTTCCACAAGAAACCTCACATCTTTAAAGTGTAGTTGTTGCCGATGAATTGTGAGAGTTTTTTAGGTGTGGCTTCTTATATGGTTACAAAAAGCAACAGGACTAAAGTCCTGTTAACAAGCGGATTTTGTATGTGTCAGAAAAGGGAGATGGATAGGAATGGGGTGAGGAAAGGTGAGAAAGACCTGTGGAAAGGTGAGGGAAATATCAGGGAAATGTTTGAGGAAAAGTTTGGGAGTGATGGGGAAAATGTGAGGTGGACGTGAGGGACGTGAGAGGTGAATGTGAGGGAAGTGTGAGGTGAATGTGAGGGAAATGTGAGGGAGGGATGAGGGGTAAGTAAAAAGAGTATGTGCTAAAACGTTGACTTGAAAGAGGGACAACACATTATTTTGAAAAGAGTGTATGGTGTGACTTTGTAAGGGAAGAGTCGAGAAATTGAAAATAAGGAGCTGGAAAAAGTAACAAGGGCAAATTTGAGTGAATTTGTGGATGAATTTGAGTTGAATAATAATTTGAGTTATATTATATTAAATTATCATTTAATAGCTAACTTTTTCAATTGTATGTGAGGAGATGATCGTAAAACAAATATTTAATAAAATTAGTTAGTAAAACTCTGGTATTACTGTAGCTGATACTGGAGAAAAATCATGGAATGAATAATAATAAGAAATTATTGTCACAACCACATTTATTAGAAAATATTGAGATACTAGTTTCGGTTGTTATACTATTATCAATCTCAATCAAACTAAAACTAAAGTACAGAGAAGCTTAATATATACTGAACACGGAATGATACTATTGGCTAAGCGAGGAAGAGGCTGACCTTCATCAAAGGTTTTGATTGGCTGACAAGTCACGCCCCCTGGTGGGAGAAGTAACAAGCAAAAATACGAGTCAAATCAATAACTAAAAACTGTGAACATCTAGAAAGCAACAAAGAAGAAAGGTAGAATTGAATCAAATCAAAACTAAAAAATTAAAAGCTCACTGAAATGTAGTCAAGGTTAACCGAGAAATATACGAAAGAACTGTTTTTTTAAATGTAGGCTGGAATTATGAAGGAACCAAGATAACGGTGCCTTCTTTTGCCTCAGTATCCGATAAGATAAGGAGAGAACTTAGGAAAAACTGATGCTCTTAAGACTACACCAATTTTGAAGTCTATTCATTCGCAGTAAAATAATATTGATGTTTGGTTTTTAAATTGAAATATGGGGGCTGTAATGCTTGCAATGAAGGCCAAACCGGGATAAAATAGATGTTCGTTTTTTAAATTAGAATATGGGGACTGTTGTAGGCCAAACCGGGGAAGCTTCAAATGTAGAAAAAATAAACATTTTAGGGACTGGAAAAATCAAAAAGGGGATTCAGACTTGGGGGAATACCCGATTATCAATAACTGCAAGTTCAAGGTTGAGGAAAATGTTGATTTTCGGCATTACCTACATTGAAAAATGTTAAAGTATTGAACATTTTAGATGATTTGGAAATAACTTGGGTGGTACAGAACGATTCTGTTGCGAGTTTAAATGATCAAATCAGTTGCAACCAATTCAACGCCTCTAAACTTGTCCTATAATGGAAAGGTGAAGGTCAATCGTTCAATTCCAGCTATTTCATGACTTTAAACAGCTATTTATTCTGTCTAGGTACAGTAGAAACAATTAGTCTGGGCGCACGGCCGTTTGGTAGTCAGCCATGGCGAGGGGAGTATTTATCGCTCATTTCTAAAAACATGTGGCCCGTGGATGCTACAGATGTCTTCAAGGTCAAGTAGTCAACTTTTAACAGGACGGCTAGTAGTGAAACCAGAGCCACGCGCCCAGACTAATTGTTTCTACTGTACACTAGGTACTTTTCTAATATAGCCCACTTGCATTTTTTTGATCTGTCTTGAGTTAATAACCTTGAATACTTTTCGAGTTTTTTTGTTATTTATTTAGATATTTTTAATTTTTGTGTTTGGTTATGTGGTAACTTGTTTACTACGTGGTTATCATACTTCCTTCGTATTGGTGGGCCATTCTTGTTACTAGGGAGGCGTGTCTAGTGTAAGCAAATGACAGACCTCCATCGAAGAGTTCGACCTATGAAGGCTTTTAGCCTAAACCAATAGTATTTGTCTGAGAGGAATAGATATTATGTTACTCTGTGTCTTAGTATTTATTTTATCGAGATTGATAATGATGTAACTAATGAATAAAAACACTGGAAGTTGTCACAACCACATTTACTGAAACCCTGAGATACTAGTTTCGCTTGTTAAACCATTATCAATCTCAAACAAACTAAAACTAAAGTATAGAGAAGCTTAATATAAAGTAAACACAGATCGATACTATTGGTTGAGGAAGAAAGTGCCTCTAAAATGCTGACCACCGGTAGCACATAGGAAGCAACAAACAAGAACATACACAAGTAGGCTAGAAATAAACAATTTAAGCTCACTGAAATGCAGTCAAGGTCAACCGAGAAAAACAAGAAGTAACGTAATTAAAATGTAGGCCAAAATTATGATGAATTATAAAGTTGTATTAAACAGGTAGAAATGAATTTGATTTTATTTCATTCATGGAATGAGTTCATGAAATGGAATTCATGGAACTGAATTTCATTCATGAACCTCATAGAAATTTTACAAATTAACCTTTCAATTTCATCCATGCCAAGTGATCTCTGTAAACAGGTGAGCTTTGACCAAGTAATTTTAGGCTTGCACGAGGATAGAAATGAATGAACCGATGTCGGCTTCTTTTATTGGATAGAGTGTTTCAGAAAGCTATGAGTGCCAGTACCGGATATTGCTTGGGGGACTTTGAGGGCACAAATTGCATGTTTACTGAATGGGGAATGGTTGGGGCAGTTGGGGGAAGGTTAGGGAAACGTTAGGGAATATTTGGGGGAATGAATGTGGAATGTATAGGGACGACACATGCCCATAATGGAACCGATTTGAGCCAGCCGTTGTCCCTGTGAAATGAAACCGGTCTACAAAAAAAAGCCGCCATTTTCTTTGTGGAAATATTTTGGCGTCCTTTCCGAGAATGCCTACAGGGGATATGATTATACCCCCAGTGCGAGAACATTAGAGTTTCTTGTCTGACAATACAGTATTTTAGTGAAAGAGCTTGAAGATGATATTTTTGACTCATGAAGTGGGGTTCACAGAATAATAACTAAGTGAGAGGAATTTTCAATATAACTTCCTGTAGTATACTGTGACTAATGTTGAATTGATTGGTAAAGATGGAGATCACACAAACCAATGGTTCTCTTGATCTTACAAGATTCTATTGAGATTTCTTACGAATGTGATTTGATGAAATAAAATATGCTAATAAATGAGGGATTTAGTAATCTTGCGATACTCAGGGAATCTTTTGTTTACCTATAAATTCAATACTCAGAAACAAAATAATTGAAAGAGAATCTCTTCTAATTGCCTTGCTCTCTGTGATGGTAGCCATATTGATATTATATATTTATTCCATTTCACTTTCTTTGTGGTGGCGAAGGTGATATTGAGGAAGATGTCCATAATGAATAATGTTGTCACAACTACATTTATCAAAAACAGCGAGATACTAGTTTCGGTTGTTACACCATTATCAATCCCAATCAAACTTCAAATTAGCGAAATATATACTATACATGGAATGATACTATTGTTTGAGGGAGAAAGTGCCTCTGATATTCTTACCTTCATTGAAGGTCTGTGATTATCTAAAGGCCAAAACAAGACGAATTTTCAGATCAAATTTTGCAAAGCATCTCATTACTAATGGACACAAGTTCAAGGCCGAAAAAAATGTTGAATTTCTGCATTTGATTTTGAATATTTTAGTAGCTTTGGAGATAACTATGTTGATAAAAAAGTATCCCTATACTAGATTAGACAATCAAATTAATTCAATCAATTCAGTTCAACTAACTTGGATTCATCTTGATTCTGGTCTACATTTTAATAACGGTTCATTTGTGTTTTTCTCGGTTAAACTTGACTGCTTTTCAGTGAGCTTCAATTTTTCAATTAAAAATTTTTCAAATTCCAGCCCACTTGTGTATTGTTCTTGTTTGTTGCTTCCTATATTTTGTTCCCGGTTTTTGGTTTTTGATTTTGACACATATTTAAGCTTGTTGCTCCTCCCACCAGTGGGCGTGTTTTGTTTTGGACTACAGCCAATCACAGACCTACAATGAAGGTAATCTTATCGGAGGATCCTATACTTATAGTATCATTTAGTGTTTAGTATAGTGTTACAAAAGCAAACAAAGCAGTTATTTTATCTTATTGGATAGTATTTTATTATTTTATCTTATTGACTAGCTCATCCGTATCATTACGAATGTTATGGGTCTATAAAAAAGTAAAATAGTTCTGAGCTCATAAATTCATATTAATAGCTTCAATTCTATAAAATTACATTCATAGTTTTCCTTATTAGTTCTGAGGTACAACAGAATATGAAGAGCATTCTATTGAACGTTATAAAGCACTCCTAACTCCGAGAATAGCTAAATTTTCATATCAATTATTTCTCCTGATTTATAAGTCACTAATGTAGGGACTCTCTCACTCCCTCATTCTGACACTCACTCTCTCTCTCTCTCTCTCTCTCTCTCTCTCTCACCCCCTCTCAATCTATCACTATCTCTCCGTCACATACTTCCTGGCGGCCGAATGAATTATTCATCAACTCTCATCTTTCAACTCTCTTTCTCATCATATCTCATTCGCTATCTCTCTAATCTCGCTATCTAAAGATACATCGCAATCATATTATCGTTATCAAATTGCGTCTCATATTCATTTCGTTGAATAATTCTCCAGTTGAGCTTTGTAAAATTCATAGAACAATTACAGTACTTATATATTTTTAACAATTTAGAATCTAAGACTGGGCATTTTGTAATCTACATGAATAAAGTGAATAATCTAATCCAATGTAATCTTTCTCGCTCACTCACTCTCTCCCTCTGTTTTTTTATTTTTTATATTTTAATTGTCTTTTGTAAATCTTTTTTCCAAACCTCTCTTTTTAGTCTCATCTTTAGTATTAAACTTTACACTTTATGGTAAATTTTCATTATATCAATTAGCAATTCATAATGTATAATATAATATTTTGGGAAGTGAAAGCCGCGAGCCGTAGCAGGTATCTGTTCAATCAGATAGAGATGAGCTGCGTTCTCGTAGGTCCTGTTTGTAACGGTGACCGAATAGATTGGCCAGCGAAAACGACACTGTTCTCTGCTGTAAAATCCCTTCCCGGTGGTTCGGAACCCACCTAAAACTGTAGGTCCAACTCATCAATCACGATCATCCAACTCATTACCCACGCACAGGTTTCAGACCTATGTGGGCTTCATCCTAAAAAAAAAAAAATATCACTACAATCTGAAGTCAATTGAATTAACTCAATATTTTGCTGAATTTAAAAGTAACGAAAACCAAATTCAAACACTTTATTCACTCAAATAAAAATATTAAAAACATAGAATACAATAAAAATGTTCTTAAAGTTTGGAGCTGGAATGGACGAATTTTTGTCCAAACTTCGCCTTTTCTTGTAAATGCATCACTTAGAATTACATTTATTAGCTCTAATCATTAGATCACTTTCAATATTTCCAACAGAATGTAAATAGTATCAACCAGGTCTACTTTCTATGTGATGTTAAAATATTGTATGTAAGCACACGTTTGAAAGAAAAAATTCAATTTATCATGAATAAAGTAATCTAATCTTATCTCTTAAATTCTCTCACTCTACTCATTGTCTTTCAATTTTGTAACTGTGAAAAATATCATTTTTATGATAATCATCATCGCAAAATTGAACACAGTCATCAGACCTAACTTTTGATTCAATTCGCGTGGTCTATTTCATGCCTGTTTTTCTCAAAAGGTGACTCTGTATCACATCAACAAGGCTGTGTTTTCTTATTGTAAGACAGCTGATTGCTCAAGTTAGATTTTAGAATCAGAATTAGAATTTGAATTAGAATTTTTAGAATTAGATTTTTGAATGAGTTATAAAACAATATTAATTAAATTTGTACATCCTTTACTTAGTAATCACTTCTTATTATACTCAATTGCAATATAAGAAATGACTTGTTTCACCCAACTCATTACCCACGTACAGGTCTCAGACCTATGTGGGCTTCATCCTCAAGAAAAAAAAATATGTTATTTTCAAGAATGATAACTTTATTCATATGAATAAGGTTCAACCAGATGAGTAAAGGGGCCCGAGGGCTATCTATGAATCTGATTCCAATTGTATATGATGTAGAAACTAATTTTAAAAATCATATGCTTCCTACAGAAGAAGCCTTATTTTTTCTTTTTAAATATCCTTTAAATTCAAGCAGATTTCGAAAATCCCCACACATACATCGCTGGGGATTCCTTTGAAAAAAATTCATGCAAAATTTAATTGAATTTGGTCCACGCGTTTAGCTGTACATGCATTATAAATGTAAAACGGTCGACTTGAAACAGAGACATCTCTTCGTTCGGTGAATTATTTTTATTTCCACAATCATTTATTGGATTAGAATATAATTTTTTTTCTTGTCTAATATCTACGAAAATCGAGGGTGCTACAAATTTTTGAGAACTTCATGAAAATGGGGATGTTCAACTCCATATCACGAACTCCAATTTTATCATTTCTGTATTAAGCCGCGTCTCCACCAACCGAACATGTCTGCCGAACATTGTTGGCGAATACAAAAAATGGTCAAACTTGAAACATATGGGTCACCAAACATGTTCGTGAGTTCAATTGAAATGTTCGGTCTGTGAGCGAACAGTGACGACCAACAACAGGTTCCCACCACACCGATCATAATGTTCGATAAGGCGTCCACACCAAACCAACTCCAAAAAATGTTCGGCGACATCAGCTGATTCCAGCGAACACTGTTCGCCAAGCATGTTCGGTTGGTGGAGACGCGGCTTTATGCGAACAAATGTACATGTATTGAAGAGAGTGAATTGTAATTGTCTTTTTTATTTGTTTTATTTATTTCAAATTATTATTTATTTCTATAATTTTTATATTATGTCATCTCGTGTACAGGCATTGAACATTTTTGTAATTGATTGATTTGTTTATTTTGTTTGCAGAAATTGTCTAGAAAACAACGCAGAAGATTGGAACTACTGTCATTGTGGGAGCTGACTGAATGGGTAAATATTAATATTCCAGTTTATTTGAAACAATTGTTACTATTCATGTTCATGGTGTTGTGTAACACTTGTTCATTCCATAAAACTCAACGATATGAAGGTTCAAATAATCATGAGCTTTTCCAGATCTTCTCTCAGTTCAGCTATAAAGCCAATCTCTGACTTGTCTACTGGATGGAGTCTCCAAGACGTAATCTAAAAAATTTATTCTCTCGTTTGTTCCTTTCTATGTGTTCCCGGTTTTGGTTCCTGATTTTTAAACTTACTTTTGCTAGTTGCTCCTCCCCCCAGTGGGCGTGTTTTGTTTTTGGAGTTCAGCCAATTACAGACCTTCAATGAAGGTCAGCCTATTGCAAACACTTTCTCCCTCAGACAATCATTCCGTGTTTTGTATATAATATTAAGCTACTATGTACTTTAGTTTTAGTTTGTTTGAAATTGATAATGGGGTAACAACCGAAACTGTTTTCAATAAATGTGATTGTGACAACTTCATATTATTCATTACTGGGTTTCAGTTGAATATATGAATAAATTGAGTTTTCCCCATTTTCTGGCAATCGTAACAATACATCATGCGGTCGTATTCCATAGATATGTGCATTTTAAGTGACAAATACCGTACAATGTCCCCTCACAACCAGATAAGGTTTCTTTCCCTTCTCAAAGGCATCACAGCTTCAATCGCGTATCGATTCTCAAAGGCTTCTCAAAGGCTGATTCACACATATAGGACTGGACTACGACTGGACTACGACCGTACGCTGACTGTGATGGGTCGCTATCATTCACACATGTAGGACTGTACTACGACTGTACTGTTGTCGTTTACTTCTATAATATGGAAAGAGCCAACCATAAATGGAAAGAGCCAACCCCGGACACTCTTTAGAGAGCAGATTGAGGTGTGTTGAGAATACATTATGATGATTATGTAAGATCAGAAGGGAAGAATAGAATTAATAAAATACTCGAAAATCTCATAATAATAGGCCTACTTTTATTTAAAAAAATGTTAGTGATAATTTATTTATTAATAATTATACGTAAAAAATACTGGGTTTACGTTCTTAACAATGAAAATATTCTATTTCAAAACGCGTCCAGGCGCTTCTTTCCCAAACCTGCAAGAAACCCGGACAAATATAAACCCTGGACATTTCCCGGACGCGAGCTCGAAACCCGGACTGTCCGGGGAAATCCCGGACGAATGGATAGCCAAAGTATAGTGTTATAGTAAAAGTAAAAGTTTCCCAATGGGTTGAACAGAGTGAATACATACATTAGACAGTAGAGTCGTTATCAGTTCGATAATATTGTCAATAATAGATTGAATAGGTAGTTTTTGATCATAATTATTAAATTCAAAATAAACTTTGAAAATTATAATTCAAAATAATAATAATAATCCAAAATTAACAAAAATAACTTTCAATATATTTCTTGTGTTTCTACTGAAAGGAATGCTTGAGTTGGCTTTTATAAGCAAGAATCAGTTCCATGTCATGTTTAATTTTAACTTTAGACGGAAATTTCCAAAGTAAAAAAATTGATACTATAGGCTAATTGAAATATTTTTTCCTTGTAGAATTTTTTTTCTTTCAAGAAATAATGGTAACTTGTGGAAGTGATAGGAACTGCCATTCTAGATGAAACTAAGTTGAACTAACTAGACTACTGTATAGGATGACTTGATATCAATAAAAACAACTTCCTCAATTTTGCTTATTTGAGTAGACGCGAGGCAAATTATTAATTTTAGGGCGCTGAATCCGAATCTGAAATCACAATTCTTCTATCACTCCTTGAAAGATCGCTCTGAAAGTGATCTACGGCAGTACAATCGTAGTCCGGTCGGTGTACAGTCCTACATGTGTGAATTACTTCCGACCGTCTCTGTGTATTTCAAATGGAAAGACTGTTTAGGCGAATCCATTCAAAACGACACAGTCGTAGTCCAGTCGCAGTCCAGTCCTATATGTGTGAATCAGCCTTAACTGGACTGCTACGAGCTCTTCAGAGTCTTGGAGTTTGTCGGTCTCCATCTTTCTTCTTTCTACTTTCTATTCCCGTCCCTTCTTATTCTTGATATGTTGTGAGTCAGAGATGCTTACAAAAGTGGCGCCCATTGGAAGGAATGTATATCCTTCTTTTTGCGAGTCTCTCAACATTCCTTCTCTTGGACATCTCTTTCTTTCTCTATCCCTCTTCACTTCTCATCTTCCTTCATCAGCATTTCCTTTTCTGCTCATGCTCCTGTTCTTTATCTTCATCTCCTTCTAATATTATTCTTCTTATAACTATGAAATTATTTCTTATCTATTATTATATCTTTTCACTCGTTTCTTTTACAACTTCATCCTTTTTTTCCTCATGATCTTTCATTATCCAATACTAGTTCATGTTTCTTTTACCATGATCTTTCATTACCAAATACTACTTCATCTTTCTGTTACCATGGTCTTTCGTTATCACTCTTTTATCTTCTTCTATTATCAATACCACTTCATCTTTCTTTTCCACGATCTTTCTCTCTTATCTTGACTTTTCTACCACTTTTCATCTTCTTTTCTTTCTATATTTTCTCGTCTTTCTTCTTTCTCGTTATCACCTCTTTCAGCATTTTCTTTCTCTACCAATACATTTTTACTTCTCTCCCAATCATTTTATTTTTTCCACTCCTTTTTATCGCTTCAACTTCTTTGTCCTTAAATTAGTTTCTCAATTCCTTATTCCTCAATAAATATTGCTCCTTTTTCAATCAATATTGCTCCTTTTCATCATTTATAAATATTTATAACGTGCAAAAATGGCCACGATCTGCAAGTAAAAAGCCTCTTTTTTCTATTCAAATTGTATTTTCATTTTCAACCGACTTCCAAGCTGGAGACGGTTCTAAATTCGACCTGTTTTTTATGTTTGTTAATTTTCTCAGTTTGATACATACTTTAATTAAAACCTTTTAGTACGTAAGTGATTAATTTTTGAGTATCATTTCATTGAAGTTGGCTTCTTCTTTTGTTTTAAATTTTTTTTTTCATGTAGGCTAAAAAGGTATTTATTATTATCATCAGCTGAACATTTTTGAATAAAGCATTTGTAAGAAATAGCCTATTGTATCTTGGCTTGATCTTGTCTTTGTCATAAATAAATAAACCAATATAATGAATATATTTATAATAAATATATAGTATAAAACCAATTACAAATTCTTACGAAAACTACAGCAAGCTAATATTCTATTAATTTTAAATTGCAAGCAATAGCCCGTTGTATCTTTGCGTAATTGTGTTTTTTTGTCATAAATAAATAAATAAATAAAATAATAAAATGAATATATTTATAATAATTATATAGTTTGCCAATTTATTACAAATTCTTCCTAAAACTATATCAAGCTTACATGTTTATGCTATCCCTTTTTTTCTCATTTCTAGATTACTCTATCACTATGCTACTGTACTTAATCACAAGCTAGATTTTAATTCAACCCAGATTATTTCCCTCGTGAAGTTTTCAACTATAAATTATATAGTTTGATCACACTGCAATCCGGAAGGTCATAATCATACGGTATCCATACTTGGCAGGCTCTGCGTTCACTTCTCATGAATATGAAGATTGGTAGAGGTGGAAAGTGGTGGGAGAGGGGGTGGTATCTACTCTTTCAAGTGTGCTGTGCAAGTGAAATCGAGACCATCTTCACCACTTCTTCATCCTTCTTTATCACCCATTTTCTTTCTCACTTCAACCCACTTGTGCTTTACACTTTCACATCTCATCTTTTACCAAATTATACCACACACTGCTTCTTTCTTTTTTCTTCCTAAGGATGAAGCCCACATGGGTCTGAGACCTGTGCGTGGGTAATGAATTGGATGATGGTGATTGATGAGTATGCTCTAGACGTCTAGAGAATGTAGAGGAGAAAGAGGACGAAGAGGAAGGGGGTGAGGAGGTAGTGGAGGGCGTGAAAGAGTAGCAGGAAGAAAAAAGGAAGTGATGGTGTTGGAGTGAAAGAGGATGAGTCAGAGAGAAGAAGGATAGATAGATAGATAGATAGATTTATTGATCAAAGGTATTGCTAGGTCTGATAAGACCCATTGCATACATTGCTGTTAAATATTCATTCAACTGTACACAGAAAATATAATAATAAACAAGAACAATAATATATCAATAATATCTGCAGTGACAGTGAATAAATTAAACACAATGAAAGTACTCATTGAGAATAAAGAAAAAGCTTATTGATTAAACAATGAAGTGAAATTAAAATTAATAAAACAATACATAAAAATAATGAATGAAGTATCTTACATCCAATTTAAAACCTGTAAAGTAATTATGACAAATTTCATTGCAGTTTATTGTTTGAATAGATACACATGCACACACACACACACACACACACACACACACCTCACACACAATCAATAACCGTGTCACTACTCAATTGTGTAGCTAGGGACTGTCAAGCAGGTATCTAAATATTCGCCTCTTGAATATACTGAGTGATGCAGAGAGAACCATATGCTCTGGAAGTGAATTCCACAGTCTGGCTGCCGAAACTACAAATGATTGGTTGAAAATTGCTGTACGGTGAATTGGAATTTGTAGAGTAAATTGATGCGATCTTGTATCACGGCCAGAGTAAACATTCACCAGTAGTGTAAAGGATTCAGACAGATAGCTAGGTCCTTCATTCAAAACTAGAATTTTAAAAACAAGGCACAGAATGAAGTACTGCCTTCGCTTATTCAATTTAAGCCAACCCAGCTCAATAAAAAATGGCGTTATATGTGAATCACGTCTTGCCTCAAATATAAAACGTACTGCATAATTTAGAGAACGCTGCAGACGCCCATTCAACTCATTTGAAAGGTCATTGTATGCAATGCTGCAGTAATCTAAAAAAGGTAAAATTAGGGCATTTACCAAAGTCACCCTAACGGCTTTAGGTAGAAATCTTCTTACTCTCTTCAGCTGATGCATACCACCAAAAACCTTATTACAGACATGTGTGGTCTGCTCACGCCAACTTAAGGAGCAATCAATTAATACACCAAGAATTCTAACACTAGGACTGAAAGCGATACAAGTGCCATTAATGACCACTGGAGGTGAATTTCCAAAATCCAATTGATTGACCAGCCTGGGGTAGCCAATGACAATACTCTTAGTTTTGGTAGGGTTCAGTGTTAATCTATGAGCATGAGACCATTCAACCAGCTTTGTGATATCACTATTAACTTTATCTATGGAGTGTGAAAACTGATGGATAGGGAAATGGGAATATATGATAAGGTCATCAGCAAATAAGTGGTAAGAGGATGAGGAGAAGATCATAGGGACATTATTAATATAAATGGAGAAAAGTAGTGGCCCCAACACAGAACCTTGAGGTACACCATGGTTGACCAGACGCCAGGAAGAAATATCATTAGAGCTCCCCAAAACAGCTTGGTAGCGACCAGTCAAATAAGAGGAGAACCATGCAATTGCTGAATCAGAGAAGTTGCACTGTTTTTTCAATTTATTTATAAGTATAGGATGGCTAACACTGTCGAAAGCTTTGCTGAAGTCGAACTGTACCAATAGTGTAGCCAATTTCCTATCCATGGCAGCTCGAAAATCATCTGTCATCTTGATGAGAGCAGTACAGGTGCTGAAGTTCGGTCTGAATCCTGATTGGAATTTGGCAAAAAAGTTGCAATGAGACAAATATCCTATGACCTGCTTATGTACTATCCGT
The DNA here is from genome assembly GCA_948455865.1 of Conomelus anceps. Taxonomy (NCBI): domain Eukaryota; kingdom Metazoa; phylum Arthropoda; class Insecta; order Hemiptera; family Delphacidae; genus Conomelus; species Conomelus anceps. Next base: position 20,805,803 of record OX418227.1, on the reverse strand, counting down.
TCATGGGCTTTGGAAATAGAACAGAGCATATTAATTGGTCGAAAATCACAAGGATTAGATGCATTTTTTACTTTAGGAATGGGCTTGACCAATGCGCACTTCCACAGATCAGGAAAGATGCCCGACTGCAGGGAACAGTTGAACAGGTGAGTGATTGTAGGAAGTAGTATAGGAAGTAACTTTTTGTAAAACAAGATAGGGATGTTATCAACTCCCTTGGAATTTTTATTTGTATTTAATATAATGTAAGATATATCTGCAGGAGTAACATAGGAGAAATAGAAAGAGTCTTTGGGAAGGGTATGCTGAAACTGATTTATAAACTGATTTCGTGCAATCTCAACATTACTGATTGGGTTCATTTGATTTATGGGCTTAACAAAGTAGTCATTGAGTTGATCAAGTGGAAGGTTTATGTGAATATTCTTATGCTTACACTTATGAGCGCCCAGCCGTCGGACATTATTCCATAGAGAAGATGTGGAATTACTTTGATTGAAACTATCATGATAGTAACGAAGTTTTGCATTACGACACAGTGATTTCACTTTATTACGCAAGACCTTGAAGGAACTGAAATCGGCTTCACTACTAGACCTTTTAAATTTTCTTCTAGCCCTATCCCTATCACGCCTAGCCTGTAAAATGTCTGTGTTGATCCATGGCACAGGTTTATGTTTTGTCTGACCAACACAAATTGGTGCATGTCTGTCAAACACCTCAACAATCATTTCGTTGAAGACAGATACCTTGGTATTGATGTCACCAATTAAACCAATCACATGCCATGGCATATTAATGGCTTCATCAAGGACCATTTGAATATTAAAGTTTTTAAAGTTTCTATAAGTGAAAGGTATATTAGTTGCTGATGAGCCAGTTAGATCGTAAACTATATAAATCAAATCATGTTGAGAAAAGCAGGGAGCAGGAAATTGACCATAGTGAGTGACATAGTCAGAATCACTAACGATTGCCAAATCTAAAAGAGTTTTAGAGTTAGGGAGATGATAGGTTGGTATCGTTGAATTAACTATTTTAAGATCCATAGAGTTGACCAGAGTTAAAAGTTGCATTTTCTCAAAGTGGTTGCTCAGTAAATCAGAATTAAAATCTCCAAGTAAAATGATATGCTGATATACATGCATATGCTGTAAAAGCGCATCCTCAAGAAGAGACAGTCTGCCTGCCTTTGGAGGGCGGTATACCACTCCAATAAAAATCTTGCAGTTCTCTGCTGTTATTTCAATGAACAAAAATTCAGGGGAATTGGAATAGTGCTGTGGAGATGAATGAAGTATTTTGGGTGATAACAATGATCGCACGTAGACAGCTACACCCCCTCCACCCTTTCCAATCCTATCGTTACGGAGCAGAGAGTAATCAGTCAATTCAAATATAGAATCACTCAATGAGGGCTTCAACCAAGACTCACTTAATCCGATCACATCAAAACCTACAGACGAGAAGGTTTCCTTGAAATCGTCGAAATGCCCTGGAAGAGACTGAGCATTGATGTGACACAATTTTAACGAAGTTGGATAGTCATTCAGTTTGACTTGAATCTCACTCACATCCATTCAAACAACTCACATACACAACACACAAATAAATAATACTTGATAATTAAAAAAAAAAAAAAAAAATTTATTTTTGCTTTTATAGATAAAGCTTTCAGCTAGAAAACATCACGGGCTCCACGATCTAGAATTACTAAGATGGTGAATATTAAGGATGAGGTTATAGAGAAGAGAAATGAGTAGGCGATGATGATAATGATGATTAGGGTGGTGAAGAAGGTGGCAGGAGATGAAGAGAGGGACTGAAGGAGAAGGAGAGGGTGGATGAGAGGAAAAAAGAGAAGAAGGTGGTGGTGGAGGTGGATTGGTGGGATGAGGAGGAGGAGGAGGAGGAGGAGAAGGAGGAGGAGGAGGAGGAGGAGGAGGAGGAGGAGGAGGAGGAGGAGGAGGATAGTCATTATGATGATGAAAATGTAGAGAAGAAGGAGGTGGAGGAGCAGGAGGAAGAGAAGAGGTTGAGGTGAAGTAGGAATAGGAAGAAGGAGGAGAAAGAGACGGAGGAGGTGATTGAGTAAGATGACGAGGAAGAAGAAGGGAATGATGAGAAACAGATGAAGTAGGTTAGGGAGGTGATGGATTGGGCGGTGGTGGTTGAAAAGGAGGAGGAGAAGGAGAAAGAGTACGAGGAGGAGGAGGAGTAGCAGGAGGAGAAGTAGGAAGAGGTTGAAGATTAGGATAAAAAGGAGAAGGAGGAGGAGGAGGAGAAGGAGGAAGAGGTTGATGAGTAGGATAAAAAGGAGGAGTAGTAGGAGGAATGGGAGGAGGAGAAGGAGGAGGAGTAGTAGGGGGAAGAGGTTGAGAAGTAACAGGAGGAGTAAGAAGAAGAGAAGAAGGAGGAGTAGTAGGAGGAGAAGGATGAGGAAGAGGTTAAGGAGCAGTAGGAGGAGTAGGAAGAGGAGAAGGAGGAGGAGTAGTTTAAGGAGAAGGATGAGGAAGATGTTGAGGAGCAGCAGGAGGAGGAGGAAGAGGAGAAGGAGGAGGAGTAGTAGAAGGAGAAGGATGAGGAAGAGGTTGAGGAGTAGGAGAAAGAGGAGGAGGATGAGAAGGAAGAGGAGGAGGAGGAGGAGGAGGAGGCGGAGAAGTAAGAGGAGGAGGAGCTGGGTGACTAGTATTAGAGAGGGATGGGCTTGAAGAAGAGGTAGTTGAGCATGTTTTGACACAAAGAGAGACAAGGAGAATTGGAACTGTTAGAAAAGGGAAAAAGGTAGAGAAGATGAAAAAAGTAGCTTGAGGGTTAGTAGAAAGAAAAAGGAGAGTATAAGGAAGACAGGAAAGAAAAAGAGTACAAGAGAAGGAGTAGATCGATGGAGAATTGAAAGGCAAGGGAGAGTAAAAGGAAGACAGAAAATAGAAAGGGAGCACTCGGACAGAGCAAGAGAGAATGATGGAGACATAGTGAGTGTGCGAGAGAGAGGGGATTAAAATTAAGAGAGGGAGAAAGAAAGTGTGAGTGAGAGCGTAACAAGTCCTTATCAAAAGCGTACAAGGAAAAGAGGATGAGCGTGTAAAGCCATAAATTAGATTATGAATTCAAGCATTCTGGCTTATTCGAAATGACCCCAGGGCTGCCTCACAGAAACGCTTGCAATCAAAAGACCAACTCACGCACAACTCTGACACAACTGCGATGCGATTCTTATTGCGCGCGTCTCAGTTGTGTCACAACCTTATTTCACAGTCCATTGCTGTTTGATGGTACGCCATTTTGTTGTCTGATGTAGCAGAGAAATCGTTTTCTGGAATTGTTGGTGCTCTATGGTCGGGGGTGGTCATGACCCACCCCCAAAATCGGAAATTTTGTGTAGAAAAGGGTAGGAAAGAAAGTAAAAGGAGAAAAGGTCAGCGATCCCAATTTGTGACCTCTTCGAAACGTTCAAGCTTGAGCGGTCCTATGGGTGGTCCTTGAGTGGCCTATGTTGTGATGTAAGTGTGTGGTGGGTGGCAGTGGGATAGATACCCTTTCTTTGTAGTGGTGAAGGTGATATTGTGGAAGATATCCATAATGAATAATAGGACAAAGTAGTCACAGTCACATTTATTTTACTAGTTTCGGTTGTTACACCATTATCAATCTCAAATCTCAAACAAACTAAAACTAAAGTACAGAGTAACTGAAAGTATACTAAACACGGAATGATACTTTTGGCTAAGGAATAGACTGACCTTCATTGACGGTTTGTGATTGGCTAAAGGCCATAACAAGTCACGCCCACTGGTGGGAGGAGCAACAAGCAAAAAAAAAAAAATCAAATCAATAATTAAAGACCATGAACAACTAGAAAGTAACAAACAAGAACAATAAACAAGTAGGCTAGAATCGAATAATTTTTAAATTAAAAAATTGAAGCTCACTGAAATGCAGTCAAAGTCAACCAAGAAAGACACGAAAGTGCAGTTATTAAAATGTAGGCCAGAATTATGATGAACCAAACTAGTTGTATTGTATTGGTTGTAATGAGTTTGATCATTTAAACTAGTATTGGATTCGTTTTTAACCAACCTAGTTAACTACAAAGCTTCTAGAATGCTCAATTGTCTGCCTTTGCCAATAAACACAGAAATTCAACATTTTCTGCAGCCTTGAACTTGTGTCCATTATTTTTATCAAGTTTCATGCTGAGTAACGTTGAATTTCTCCTATTTTGGATAACTCTCTCACCAGTTTAGAATTATTGCAATCTTAATATCTCAATGAGATATAAAATAACCATTTCTATAATATTTCTCAAGGGGCAATGGTTATGCATAAATGGATAAACTTGACGTTTTGTGCTACAAGAAGAAGCGTAAGAATGGTAAAAAGAAGAAAAAGGAAGGAAAACCAGAACGAGAAATGGGTTATAACATGACTTTTCAAAGTTCAATAACACTGTCCCACGGGACAAAATGTATCAAATAAGTGTCTTTGTAGTGGCGAAGGTGATATTGTGGAAGGTATCCATAATGAATAATAAGACGAAATTGTCACAACCACATTTATTGAAAATATTGAAAAACTAGTTTCGGTTGTTATACCATTATCAATCTCAATCAAACTAAAACTAAAGTACAGAGAAGCTTAATATATACTGAAAATGGAATGATACTATTGGCTGAGTGAGAAAGAGGCTGACCTCATCGAAGGTTGAGATTGGCTGACAAGTCATGCCCCCTGGTTGGAGGAGTAACAAACAAAAATATGAGTCAAATAAATAACTGAAAACTGTGAACACCTAGAAAGCAACAAAGAAGAAGAACTACGTAATAACGCTAGAATTGAATCAAATTAAAACTAAAAAATTTAGTCATAATTCCTCTCCTACATTTAAAAAACGGTTCTTTCGTGTATTTCTCGGTTGACCTTGACTGCATTTCAAGGAGCTTCTAATTTTTCAGTTTTAATTTGATTCAATTCTAGCCTTATTACGTATTTTTCTTCTTTGTTGCTTTCTAGATGTTCACAGTTTTTAGTTCTTGATTTGACTCTTATTTTTGCTTGTTAATCCTCCCACCAGGGGGCGTGACTTGTCAGCCAATCATAACTTTCGATGAAGGTCAGCCTCTTTCTCGCTTAGCCAATAGCATCATTCCATGTTCAGTATATATTAAGCTTCTCTGTACTTTAGTTTCAGTTTGATTGAGATTGATAATGGTATAAAAACCGAATCTAGTTTCTCAATATTTTTTAATAAATGTGGTTGTGACAATTTTGTCTTATTATTCATTATGGATATAATAAGCCTCAATTCCAGTTTACATAGAATTTATCGGTTAATCAACTTTATTTTGATTTACTGGGAACACTTTTAAAACTAAACAGGGAATATTTTTCCGATAATACGAGTTCGTGATGCTCACTTGCCAGTAGAACTTATCAAAAAGATCCCAGACTGAGTTTCCATTTGCTCACTAAGCTTCGCGCAGTGAAGCATAAGGCAACTTCAGCAGCGAAGTAAACGTAGCTTTAAATTGAAAAAGTCCAACAAGATAAACAGAGTGGAAGCGTTTGCAGCGAGTGACGTCAAATAAAAGAACCACAAATACTGTACAGAATTTTTAAATCGAAGTTTCGCAATTGGTGTTTTTAATTAATGAATTGCTTCATTATGGTGTCACAATAAGTTTATTATTCGATAAATGGCTGTTTAAAACACTTTGCAAGTCTGAGTTTCTCGAAATCATTATACATCGTACCTTCACTGAGGCCTCTTGTAAATAATCGGTCAAAGAAAATAGTCAACTTTTCAATATTTGTTCAACAATGTTCTAGAATCTAGAATCTAGAATCTCGTTTTAAATACAATGAATGATAAGACTTGAAGTTGTAATAACAACATTCATTGAAAACCGTGAGATACTAGTCTCGGTTGTTACACCATTATCAATCATAGAGTAGCTTAATATATACAGAATGATACTATTAGCTGAGGGAGAAAGGCTGAACTTCATTGCAGGTCTGTGATTGGCTGAAGGCCATAACATTATCATTATCAAGTAGAGAGTAGCTTAATATATACAGAATGATACTATTAGCTGAGGGAGTAAGGCTGAACTTCATTGCAGGTCTGTGATTGGCTGAAGGCCATAACAAGTCACGCCCACTGGTGGGAGGAGCAACAAGCCAAAAGTAAGTGTTAAAGAACCAAAAACCGTGGACACATAGAAAACAACAAACCACAACAATAAAAAAGTAGGCTAGAAATAAAAAATTGAAACTCACTGAAATGCAGTCAAGTTCAACTGAGAAAAACACGAATGTACCGTTACTATAGAGTAGGCCAGAATTATAATGGAACCAAGATAGTTGCATTGAAATAAATTGTTTTTTCGTTTTAACTAGCCTAGTATTGAAATCGTTTTTTACGAACCTAGTTATTTCCAAAGCTTCTAAAATGTTCAACTGTCTGCCATTGCCAATCAAATGCAGAAATTCAACATTCTCTTCTGCCTTAAACTTGTGTCCATCTTTAATGAGATGCTCTGCAAAATTTTAGTCTCCTTTTTGGGTTTTCCAATCTCTAATATGTTCATTTATCCTGCGTTTGAACCTTCTACGGTCTAACCCCGATCAGTCTCACAATTTTTAATAAGTTTGGTCATGATAACTTCAAGTTTTATTATTCATTATGGATATCTTTCACAATATCACCTTCGCCACTACAAAGACCCACTATAAATAATAATAAGTGTATAGTTTTTATTGGTGGGGTAGTTCCACCTTGCCATTTGAGCCATGAAAGGGAAACATGGTTGACCAAATATTTCAGGTGGTTTTCGAACCAACGGGTAAGTGCTAATAGAGCTTACAACATCAAGTCATTGAATTTTGGTTACCTTGTCGTACGCGCTCATGACTGAACATCATATACCAATGTTACTATATAATAAACTAGCTGGCCCGACGCGCGCTGCTGCGTTCTCATAAAAAATTCTTGATTTTATTATTTGTCAACTCCCACTGAGGTTACATTTCAAATTTCAACCTTCTAGGACTATTAGGGAAGAAGTTAGTCCTAGGGCTATTAGAAGTTAGTTCCCGCTGATCAGAGAGGCCTCCTTCTTTGTTTTCTTACAGTTGTTTACACAGTAAGACCTTACTCACCACCTCTCAATGAACATTTAAAATATAAACCTTCCACGACTATTAGGGTAGAAGCTAGGTTTTTTATTTTATTATTCGCCACCTCCTACTGAGAATACATTTCAAATTTCTAGCTGCATTGGTTAACAGATGTCATCAACCCGGCATAATTACATTTCATCATACCCAATCATATGTTTCCTAAATACTGCAAGGCTCCGACTGAATGGTATCCTACATGCAAAGTTTTTGCGTTCCAGACAGCATAAATAACGCCGCTAAGGGGCCTGCCATATGATTAAATACTGTTGACTTTTATCAGCTGTTCCTTTAAGCTGTTTGGCCGGCAAGTTCAGTGGGTTAGGTGAATGATGATTTGCAAAACACACAAACAGCTTGTCCATCGAAACAGCATGTACAGCAGATAGAAAAATTTCAAATTATTTTCCATATGATTAAAAGATCCCAGTAAGCTAGCTAGCCATGTACCCATGCTTTGCATAGGCAAAACTCTAACCCCCTAAAAACACCCCTAAAATTGCGAATTTTTAAAAATCCTTTCTTATTGCACGGTGAAATCCTATAAGGATTGTTCATACGAAATTTCAAGTTCATAGGCCTAGTAGTTTTGGCTCTGCGTTGATGAGTGAGTCAGTGTATCATCCTTTTATATATAGAGATTCGGGCGATTACAAAAAGATTTACCAGTTTTCAAGGGCTCTAATTACAAAACTGGGATATTCACAAGGCTCTTTGATCATTTTTATAAAGAAAGACACTAAAAATGTTCATAAATGATCAAAATGTTTCATAAAATGTTCAATTTGACCGCAACCAGAAACCAGAAATAAATGCAGTATTCGAATCCTTCTCAAACTCATAGCAACATGGTTACAGTTATTTCTAATTCAGACATGCTCATAAATTGGTCATTCCTTTTAAAATCACCATTTTAAAATTCCTCATAAATCACCATCATTCAACTCATTACCCACGCACAGGTCTCAGACCTATGTGGGCTTCATCCTCAAAAAAAAAAAAAAAAAAAAAAAGAAAAGAGAACACATTTCCACCCCATTGGCATTTGGTCGAGAATTCTTGGATGACAAATTAGGTACAGTTTTGATGAATTGGTGGAAAAACTGCTATGCGGCTTTTCTTCAATGCTCTCCAAGACCTCATTTAACACTATTTGTTTCTTTCCTTTGAGTGTACGTCGCAGATTAACGGCCGGTTGCACGGAAGCCAATTAAATTTAATTCCCATAGAATGACGTCATTCTACGGAAATTGAACTTAGTGGAGAGAATTATTGTTATTTACAGACTAAATATGATAATTTACTAGAATTTTTTTTCACCATAGTTACAGACAGAAACCGAGGAGCAACCGCATAACTAGCAGGTATAGACTGGAAGGAAGAAGATAGAAAGATTATCGATAACAATATTCAAGTCGATGTTTGTAATAGTATATGAGAATGAGAGTTGTACATTGTAATGAACAGGTGAGAATAAATGAGGAAAGTGAAAAAGATTGATGAAGAAAAATATGATGGAAGTGAAATACTCAAATGGTACATTAACAGAGTTGAAGTTGGGGAGAGAGATAGTGAGAATTGGAAAAGGAGAGACTAAAAAGTGGGAGTGATTGAGATTGCAAGAGAGAAAATGAGCAAGAAAGAGGGTATACAAGGGGCGGCGAGAGAGAGTGTCAGAGAGAATGAGAGTGAATGAGTGTGAGAGAGTGGGGGAAGCAGAGAATTGGAGAGGGTTAAAAGAGAGACTGAGCGAGAGAGAGGGACTGAGTGGGTTAAGATTTGGGAGAGAGAGTGAGTGAGAAAGAGAGAAATAATAAATAAAAAGAGCAACAAAGTTAACACTGTACAAGCTAAATCGGATTTAAACAACGGTAGAAAACAGGAGCCGTAATAATTCCTCTTTTATTTTTCAAAGTAAGAACAACTCCCAGCTTAGAGCTGGAAATTTTGGTTGTTCCTTAAAAAAAGCGATGAAAATATTCTCTTCAAACAATAGCTCCCAACTTCTTTGTCTTGAAAATCTACGAATGAAAAGGTGAAAACAATGCGACTAGGTATGGTGAAACCGAATAAAAGAATTCGAGAAATTTCTCAACTTTTGCTGGTAATTTTTGGGTGGTGCTTTACTTTTTCAGAGTGGTAATCATGTACTTATGAACCTACCTTGAGGCTTCCTTCACTAAATGTGGACTTGAAAAGTCTTTTTAGTAAATTCTATTCAGTTACTCTCCCTTGAGAGAATATTGAGAGTTAAAAGAAATAAAGAGATTAAAAAATGCATCAGTTAGAAGAGTTTTTACTGTGTTCCACATCATCGATAAAAAATCTCCTTATAAGTTAAAAGAAAGCCTCAAGAATCGAATACGGATCTAAATTATTTATTTATCTATTCAACTAAAGATACAAAACACAAATTCTTTGATTATTTATTTCCACAAAAAACTGATATAATTCAAATAAGTACAAAGTAAATTTCATAGTTATTCAACAATACACTTTTGTTAAATATACAAAGATTATAAGTTTCAAGGTTATAAAACTTTTATAAAATCATAAAATAATGATGATAATTTAATAGAAACAAAAAGAAAAATCGTTATTACTGATATAGCATGACTAGCATAAGCATAGCTTGTGTGCTAGTCGCGAGTTCATCCAGGATTGATAGAATGTGATAGAACAAAACTAAAATTAATATAACAGAAAAAATACATAAACAAAAAATAAAAAGAGAATTATGGTGGTTAAAAATGGCCTCAAGAGTTATATTGATAGGATGACGTATATTTTTTCACGAACCAAGTTTTTTATTGTAGGGATAGTGTATTTGTAATTTTGCTGGTAATAGATGCGACTGGAATCTTGTTAATAAGAAAGTTACGATAATAAAAAGTTGGTGTCTGCTTACCGTTAATTTTATTTTGTCTATTGTAGAAGTTAACTATTTGAATGGATGGTGAAAGATTGTTTGGTTTTATTTATGAACAATATAATATTTCTAGCATAACTTTGTTTCAGAGTGAATACTTGTAATTCATCAAAAACAAGTATGCTTGGGTATAGCCTGGGTCTATAGCCAAAGGTCTATAGCCTAAGAGCCAAAGCAGCTCTTATAGTGTGCTTTTGTTGATTGAAATTTTTTTTAAAGTGAGTATCGTAAGCCGCTGGGTATGTCTCTTCCATTTTAAGTGTTGGTCAACAAAATTATTCCTAGGTACTTTATTTTTCAACTCTTTTACAACCAAGTAAAGATACAACAGGCACAGACCACTACTGCTTTTTTTTACAAATTTTCAAATAAAAAATCCAAATTTCAGGTTATGACCAAGTTCAACTAGAAATTTCACTTTGAATTACAATTCCTGATTCTTTCCAAAACATGAATATTAATTTAGATGTTCACTTTAAAAACAAAGCACTAAAACTGTACAATAGTCAAAAGAAAGTGAATATAATTTTGTATTTTGTTGAGATTTTAGAGCCGAAATGTAAATTCAATTCAATCACAATATATTGATGAAAGGATAAATACATGAAAAAATACTTATTTAGCCACAAGCAGGCCCGATTCAACATAACCTATTCACATACTTTATTGGCAGCTCTGGTGAAGTAATTGATTGTAGCGCTTGTCTGTGATTAGATAAAAGTCTGTCTGACTGCAGTCTTGAGTTCAGCCCTGAATGTTTCTCATCATTTACTAACCTATCCTCGGCTGTAAAATCACTTCCCGGCTGTTTTGAACAAACTGTAGGTTCAGCTCATCAATCACTATCATCCAATTCATTACCCACGCACAGGTCTCAGAAAAATATGGGATGCTTCCTTAGAGAAAAAATAGAGGATTAAGAAGGATGAAGTATTACAGAAAAAAGAAATAATATTAATGAATAGAGAAGTTTGTAGTAATAACATTGATTAACTTCTATAATAAAATCATTTTTTGAAACAAAATGTTGAAGTCCACAGACAGACTGGAATTTCACATCTCACGGAGCCAGTTACTGCTTTTATTAAAACTTTGATTTTGTCTTTAGCAGAACAGCGATGCAATTAATTATAGTCGCATATGTGATATTCGCATGATGAAGTAAAAGTTCAACTGGATTGAAGAAAGCAGGAAGTACGGAGTCGCGGTCCGATTGTGCATTTCAACACACGCTTCTCGCAGACCGGAAACGGAAGTGATCCCGAGAACCGGAAGTGGTTCGTAGCATACACATAAAATGAAGTACGGTACAGAGCAGACCAATGAATGAGCGGCTGACTATACAAAGTGTAACAGCTTTGTGACGAATGTGAAGTTTACCTTTTGGTTAGCAAGTAAATAAAATGGGGATATGAAGAGATGTGAAGAAATGAGGTAAAGAAAGAAAGGAAAACGCGGAGGAGGAGGAGGAGGAGGATGATGAAGAGAAATGTTGGTAGTGATGGTGAAAGAAGAGGCAGTAGAGGAGGATGTGGTAGAGGAGGTAGAGGAGGATGTGGTGGAGGATGAGGAGGGAAATGTAGAGTATGATGAGGAGAAGAAAGATTGTTTTTTTTTTTTGGAGGATGAAGCCCACATAGGTCTGAGACCTGTGCGTGGGTAATGAGATGGATGATGGTGATTGATGAGTTAGACCTACAGTTTTAGGATGGTTCCGAACCACCAGGAATTGATTTTACAGCAGAGAACAGTGTCTTTTCTACTGGTCAATCTAATCGGTCACCCATACAAAGAGTGCCTAGGAGAACGCAAATGAGGAGGAGAAGATAAAAGAGGAGGTTGATGAAGAGGAGGAGAAGTGGGAGGAGTAGGAGGAGGAGGAGGAGTAGAAGGAGTAGAGGGAGGAAGAGGAGGAGAATGAGGGGAAGGAGGAGACGGATGAGATGGAGGAGAAGAAGGAGAAGAAGAAGGAAAAGAAGGATGAGGAAAATAACGAGAAAAAGGAGAAGGAGGACGAAGAGTAGAAGGAGGAAAAGGAGGGAAAAGAGGAGAAGAAGGAGAAGGAGTAGTAGGAGGAGGGGGAAGAGATGGAGGAAAAGGAGGCAAAGGTGGATGAGGAGAAGGTAGCGAAGAAGAATTATAAGGATGAGAAGTAGGAGGAAATTGTGCAGGATGTTGTGGAGGGAGAGGAGGTGGTGGAGGAGAAGCATGACGAAGAGGAGGTGAAGGAAGAGGAGGACGAGGATGAAGAGAAGGAGAAGGTGATTGTAAGGAGAAGGAGAAGAACTATTGATTGATCGATTGACTAAAGAAGGTGAAGGAGGAGGACTAGGAGAAGGAGAAAGATAAGGTGATTGTGAAGAGGAAGACAATGACGAAGGGTTACCCCCATATTGCCATTTTCATTTTTGTTCTTCACCACAAATTTCTGAATAAATTCTCATGAATTCTAGAACTTTATTTAGTATATATATATATATATATATATATTTTTTAATTCTTTTAAATTGTTATTTCATATGAATAGATCTGATCTTATCACTCTCTTTCACACAGAAGTTAGATTCTTCCTTTCAATTTGCATATTATTGTTTTACACTCAAGAGACACTGATACCGTTCAATTTATGCAGAAGATTCAAAAATTTTGGTAATTGTGCCGCAGATGTTAGCAAATAAAAAATCACTTGAAACTTGACCAGATTGTAGTATTATGTCTCCTGATCACAATTATCAAGTTTTTAAGTGTCGGTCTCAATTAAATAATTAATTATTCAATATTAAAAACTCACCTTTTGAACATAAATACGGCTCTGAAAAGCCTTTATAGTACCTTAAGCATAACATCATAGACGAACAGATAGTTAGAGCAATGGAGTGCCATCAAGGATTAGTGCCAATGGATTATATCAGTGCCATCTACATCAGAACATCAATGGAAACTGGAATGGAACTGCATAACCAAACCTTTCCTAACCTGGCTAGATGTGACTGAACCACCTCTGTAAATATTTAAAAGGTTTAAAGGAAAATATTTAAAGGTATTTCAAAGGTGGTTCAGTCACATCTAGCCAGGTTAGGAAAGGTTTGGTTAAGCAGGTCCATTCCACTTCGTTCCATTCACGCAGACTACGCTTCTGCGCATGCGCGAAATGTTCGCTCATCCAAAAGCCTAAAACCACAGACAACTAAATCTGTTGTTCTGTAATCTGTGCTAAAACCCAGGCTGTGGCTAGCTGGCTACAGGTTATGTATAATTATGTGCGATGCATCAAGTGATGAGATTTTGGAACAAATTGAAAATGCCTTTATTATTAAGTAGATAAATTGCATGAGTAAATAATTAATAAATTAAAATGCAAATTATTGTGTTACAAAGATTCATGCATTCTAAACACTCAATTAAAGTTAATTGCTGAAGTTAGTCATTTTGGGGCTCTGTTCGAAAGGTAGGTTTTCAATATTGAATAATTAATTATTTAATCGAGACCGACACTTAAAAACTTGATAATTGTGATCAGGAGACATAATACTACAATCTGGTGAAGTTTCAAGTGATTTTTTATTTGCTAACATCTGTGGCACAATTACCAAAATTTTAATTCTACTGAAATGAAGCAAATCTAATCTTTATTTCACAAATCGTTTTTTCCTCTTTTTCAAATTCTTGTTAGTATGAACAAAATATTAACTTTTTAGATGAGGTCAACGACTTGCAGTCAATTTTAATTAAGAATAAGTAATATTTTACTCACTATCTAGGCCAAACATTCTCGAATCGTGGAGATTCATTTTCAGCTTAAAAGTTAATACTGTTATGGAATGCAAGGAAAAAAGGACAGTAATTTTCTGCGTTATTTGCCTGTGTCAATACTAACTTCCGGAGCCAATAATTGGCACGTTTTTGTCTGCTCCCCCTGTTCAACCCTTGCCTTGCGGTTCATCTAGAGACCTCTTAAATGTTCTTATCTGTTTACTTTCGAATTTTATAGAAAAATGGAGAGCCCTCTAGTTGTTTTTGTATTATGAAAACTGTACATAAAGTGGAAGTTCTCGTAAACATTATTTCAGTTGTGTTTCGAACGTTAATGTGATAAAGTGACAAGTGGCAGGCTTCAGTGAGAATTTATTTAGACCGTATTATACAAACGTTAAATTTGTTAAATGGTAACTCAGTATACTGTGACCGATTATTAACCGTTCTTTTTAACCGTTTATACAGTGACCTGGAAGTGCTTTGTAGTGTTTCAACTGTTATGTTTTAGACGTTTCTTTCTGAATTATTGAACAGTTTATTGAGCAATTATTATGTAATATTTGATCGGCCTTTTTACAGTTAGTGATTGATTTTGGAACAGTAATATAGCAAATTCTTTATTAGCCGAACATTATCGATTTATCTGTTTCTGATTGATTTCTTTTGTGTGACATAACTGATTAGTGCGAGTTGTAATTTATGTAAATAAAGTGCGACTGTTAATTTGAAGAGTGCCAGCATTATTTTAGAGATAGAACCCGTAGCAATATTAACAACGCAGTACGTAATGTAACAAGAAATCCAGGAATTTAAATATTATGTTCAACAATTTATTTCATTAAAAAGTGTCTTCTTACATGGACAAAGTTAATCTTATCTTATCTAACTCTATATTCCACACAAAATTTCCACTTTTATTCTCTCTTATCGCCTATCTCTCTCACACATACTCAACGGTTAGGTCACGCAGTAGGATAAGAATAAAGAGAAGGTAGTATGTTGGGGGGGGGGGGTATTTATTCAACCCTTGGGTAGAAAATACGGGCTGCTTAAATCAAGTAGTAAGGGCCCATGCCAACCTCCTTACACGAACAACAGAGATGTGATCCCCCCCCGCAGTTCTCCCCAAAAGAGATCCCCCCCGCTCATAAATTAGGGTGCACAGTGCTATCAAGGACCGCGGACTTAAATGTTAAGCACGACCTATTCTTACTCTTCTTCTCCCACATATTCCTTTTTCACTTCAACACTTTCCTTTATGCATTCTTCATCTCATTTCATCTAGGTGGTTATACGATCTTTACAGTTTCTCTCATAAATAAAAGAGATTTGCATTTAATTTTTATTCCTGTTCACATTTGGGGTGGTTGATTTTTGAATTAAACAATGGTGGAAGACTTTGTGAATTCCTTTTTATGTTAGACTTTTTTCCATTATTGTAGTGGTAGATTCTTAAATTGAAACCACGGTGAAGACTTTGTGAATTTTTTCTATATGAAATCAGGTCTCAAGGCCTATTTAAATGGAAACAATATGAACATTATATAGCACTAATAATAGTTTTTACTTCGGGCCACTCCCGTGTTTCGGAGGACACGTTAAGCTGTCGGTCCCGGCTGCCTAAAAAACAGTCGTTAAGTCACGTCAGAGGCCCTGAACTTATTCTGGTGCGACCTGATAACTCTGACACCAGACCTGAGCCAGCCAGGTCACACGATATTATTATTATTATTTATATAACACTTTTAGTAATGCGCAGCGATGTATGTATAAGGTTTCTCAAATTTTGTTGCATTTAAAGGATAATTATTGAAAAAAAGGAAAGGCACCTAGGCCTTCTTCTATATGAACATTTGATTTTTAAAATAAGCTTCTCCATCATATGCAATTGGAATCAGATTCATACATAGCTCCCCGGGCTGAGCCTTATTCATATGAATAAAGTTATTCATATGAGAATAACATATTTGTTTCATTTCTAATAATATTTCAATTAAGTATAATAACAGTAAATTATTTACAAAATTTAATTAATATTGTTTTATAAACTCATTCATCAGACATCTGAAATCTAATTTGGGCAATCAGCTGTCTCGCAAATAGAAAACACAGCCTTGTTGATGTGATACAGAGTGACCTTTTGTGAAAAACAGACATGGAATAGACTGCGTGAATTGAATCAAGGGTTAGGTCTGATGACTGTGCTTAATTTTTCAGTGGTGATAATCATTGAGTACATCTAGTTTGATGCTCTGTGCAAGCACCCTTATTCTTCGGCGTGCGGTCTTCCGTTCACAGAACTACTATTATAAAGTTAATATAAGTTAAGTAAGTAGATAAATAGGTTTAGGGTAAGAATATTAAAAATATAGTATAAAAAGATTAAGTAGAAGGATGGAAGGATTAGGAGAAACTTAAATTTTGTAGGATGACAAGATTAATAAAAGAGAGCAACGCTTTCCACAGGAAAATTGACAGCAATATGTCCATTGTTACATTTTCCGAGACACGGTGAAAAACCATCCATCGATTTCCACTATTCAGGAAAAACCGGTCACATATCATCTAGATGACAAAACAGCTGTCAAAACCCAAAGGAAAATACTTTTTGACAAAACATTGTGGAAATGAACACATGTTTATCGATTTTTCCCTGATGACAGTTTTTAGTTTATTTTTCGGTGACACAAAAACAATGCAAGAGTGGGTTTTTCAGCATGGAACAATTTTGATTTACTTCTATTTGGAAACATAGTTTGACAGCGGTCATCACAGAATGAAATGAGATGTGTTTTCAATTAAAGAATTGAAAAGTTACTCTTCAAATATTGTTTCCCATTTCCCACAGAAATTCTCGGAATATTTAAAAAATGCTCGATTTGGTTCAACCATCAGACAAGTTTTATTTGACCAATGTTTCAAATCAATGGATGACACCCTTTCTACAACTTATATAACAATCAATTTTTAACTGCAGCTCAATACCGTACGTACTATGATAGCCCAGATTGTGGAATTAATTTTCATTGATTATTCTCACATAAAATTCAATTTTTCTTTTCTAATTGTAGAAAACATGGAAGTTTCATATGATCAACCCACATTTTTGAATTTTATCAATCTTTCTCTAAGAAATTTCACAACCTTTGTTGTGGTAAAGGTGATATTGTGGAATTTATTCATAATGAATAATAAGACGAAGTTGTCACATCCACATTTATTAAAAATAGTGAGAAACTATTATCGGTTGCTACACCACTATCAATCTTAAATAAACTAGAACTAAAGTACAGAGTAGCTTAATATATACTAAACACGGAATGATACTATTGGCTAAGGGATAGGCTGACCTTCATTGACGGTTTGTGATTGGGTGAAGACCATAACAGGTCACGCCCTCTGTTGGGAGGAGCAACAAACAAAAATAAGAATCAAATCAAGAACTAAAAACCGTGAACATCTAGGAAGTAACAAAGAATAACAATACACAAGTAGGCTGGAATTGAATAATTTTTTAATTGAAAGTTTGAAGCTCACTGAGATGCAGTCAAGGTCAACTGAGAAAGACACTAAAGTGCTGTTATTAAAATGTAGGCCAGAATTATGATGAAGCCAAGTAAGTTGTATTGGATTGGTTATAATAAATTTGATCATATAAACTAGTATTGGAATCGTTTTTTACCAACCTTCAGAAACGGTTGTTCTCATGCTTTCTTTCTGAGATAAAAATTTCTTCTACAGTACCAAGATTTATACAAATTTAACGTTTTTGGTTATTCTCTCCTTGTAAATCAACATTTTCTTAAATTATTGATCCAATAAAATCTATTTTTCATGTAATATTTTATTATAATTTTCTTCTCGCTTCCTTTAGGCCAGGGGTTCTCAATCTTTTTCAACGACTGTACTCTCAAGTCCCAACTCCGCCTAATAAAGCATATTTTCATTTCATTTTCATTTACCCCTTAATGGAATATTAAAATTTAGCGTACCCCCTTTTTACCGCGAAGAGATGTTGGGTGGGGGGGGGGGGGGGGTGCCGGTTAAATTGAAAAACCTTTTTACATCAAAAACACAATACATTTGGAAAAATATTTGAAACCCATTACAAAAAATTAATGGGAAGGATTAGCTTGCTTCTTAACATAGTTCCTCAATGCTAGGCTCAAGGTAAAACCTTAAATCGTCCCCAACATTAACCTTGTCTCGGAACTTCTGCGAAATAGTTATACAAACCTATTGAACTTGTTGGTTCCTAGTAACTCGACCACAAAGTATTCAATTTATTAGATTTCATTATTAAATAATAACCCTGCGTGATTGCGAAACGAGAAAAAATGGTTTAATTTTTCATTAATCTGCCCCGCGTACCCCCTGAAAATTTTCGAGTACCCCCAAGGGGTACGCGTACCACAGTTTGAGAACCCCTGCTTTAGGCTACTGGCAACCAAATCTGGCCATCTTCCCTCTCATATATAACAAAGAATTCTTTATGGAATCCCAAGGCTCCCAACTACGAACACATACGTACTTCTCCTCTACTCTCTGTAAATGTAAATACCTTTAATAAACAAAAAAGGTTATACCATTATATCAAATTGATTTTAGGCTACTTTCCCCGTAGATGAAATCCGTCTGGGGGAGAGAGGGTTTGTTTGAACATATTGATAAGCATATTGGCCAAGAAAAGTTATTAAAGCAAAAGGAATTGACAATTCTATTATAAAATATAAAAAATTCTAAGACATTTCTCCAAGAAACAAAACTCTAATCAGGAAAAAGACATATAAGTGGCTAATTGAGGAAAGTGGGGATAAGTAGAAACAGTAGGTGGTAATTTCGTTCCTGAAAATTTCGTAAATTCCAGTGGTTTTTTTGTGGAGTGAGAAATCTGAAAATTTGCATACCCGTTCGAATAGTGTCAGTGCCTAATTTTGTTAAATATAGCTCGAATTGCGTGAGTATAAAGAGTGGTATTTGAAATTTACGAAAATCTTTTATTCAATTGAAGGCATAGTGGGCCAAATTTGACATTTTTTGGCAGAATATTATCTTACCTGTCTGATAGAGTGTGGACAAGCGATGCGTATGGGGGTTCCCATTTTTTTTTTCTTTGAGGATGAAGCCCACATAAGTCTGAGACCTGTGCGTGGGTAATGAGTTGGATGATGGTGATTGATGAGTTGGACCTACAGTTTTAGGTGGGTTCCGAACCACCGGGAAGTGATTTTACAGCAGAGAACGGTGTCTTTTTTGCTGGCCAATCTAATCGGTCACCGTTACCAACAGGACCTACAAGAATTTCTTCTACTCTCCGTACTGCCATCTAAACCTGAATCGTCATCATTCCTCTTACATCATTTTGAATTGGGATGTGTTTTGAAATTTTCAAGACACAAGGTACAAGCGCACATATTTTCTGATTGTACTCTTTCAGATATACTTCTTTATTTTGGCTCTTAAATCTAATAAAATTCAAAATTATGTCTACTTTCTCTGGACTATTGGATTATGTTAGTGCTTCGTTTTTAAATTGAGCTTCAAAATTGATATTTTTGTTTCGGAAAGTATCAGTAATATTGTATTCAAAGTGGAATTCCTAGTTCAACTTGGACATACCTAAAATTTGGGTTTTTCATTTTAACATTTGTAAAGGAAGCAGTGGCCTGCTGTATGTTACCTTGGTTTTGTTTTGTGTTATAAATAAATGTATAAATGTTTTTTTATGTTCAATCTTCTCCCATCACGCTGCTATATGAACGTGAACCACCTGAAGCCATCTTTCCTATTGAATAATTATAAAGTAAACCATACTGCTAAGTTGAGCCTCAAGAAAGACCAGCTAACAAAATACAGGGTATAAATTACCAAATAATCAATTTTTATTAAATACGAATTTTCATTAAAATAGTATTGAGCTTCTTCCTTACTGCCATCTAAACGTGAACCGTCATCATCCCTCCTTAATAATTATTATGAATTGGGACTTATTGACCCCTTTCAAGACACATATTTGCTGCTTGTTCTCGTTTAAATAAGCTGCGTTCTCCTGGGTGCACTTTGTAACGGTGTCCGATTAGATTGGCCAGAAAAAAAAACGCTGTTCTCTGCTGTAAAATCACTTCCCAATGGTTCGGAACCCACCTAAAACTTTAGATCCAACTCATCAATCACCATCATCCAACTCATTACCTACGTACAGGTCTCAGACCTATGTGGGCTTCATCCTAAAAAAAAAAAAAAAATGTAAGTAGTTTAAACTTGGGAAGGCTGGTGCAACCTTGACCTTTGATCCTTCCATGACCTTGGATCGACCTTGAAATGTGACCCCTCATTGACCTTGACTTGACCTTTGCCCCCCCGCCAAAAAAATATATTTAATTTTTTTTTTAAATTAACCTAATTTGCCCCTGCCCCCGTCGCTTCCATTGCCCGTGTCCTGTTGCCTTGTCCCCTGCCTTTGTCCCATACCCCTGTTTTTTGTGTATGTGTTAATTAGGTTAAAAAAACTCTTTTCATTTTCGAATTCCCATACTCTTCACACTGCTATCTAAACCTGAAACCATAATTCCTTTTAAATAATTACGAAGTAACATCAATGAATACAGATACTATAGTATCTGCATTCATTAGTAACATCAAGAATACCATACTGCGAAGTTTATTCTTGGGGAAAGAACCCATACAAGAAAGGATCATAGTATACATTAACAAATAATAGATTATTACCAATTTTGTTTTTAAATAGCACAGAAGTTCTTTCATACTGCCATCTAAACCTGGAACACCTCAACCCATCTTCCCTTCTAGATAATTATGAAGTGCGCTGAGCGACACCAAGTTTAGCCCCAGGAAAGAAGAAGCATGGAACCAAAGACAGGTAATTAAGTTACATCACCACCACGCCAAGCATTGGAACTCAACTAAGTTGCCCTCGTCTAATAATGGCGGCAAAAGTTTCCCGCGCTTTCAGTGCTGCCAACTTTAAAGTGCTTTGGACAGATCACGTGACTCCGTATGACGACACACTCATTATATAACCTTCTTTGAAGTTTTGTTGTGAAACAAAATTGTGTTGTAAGGTGTTGAGGTAGTGTGTGGGTGTCACTGAGATGATAGTAAGGGAAGGAGTTTCGAGAGAGAAGGGTTTGTGAGAGAGAGAGAGAATTGGAAGGAAGAAGTGGAGGGAATAGAGGAGGGTGGAAAGGAAGGTGGAGAGGAGAAGGAGATGGAAAAGGTGATGGAATTGTGTGGAGGAAGGAGAGGAGAAAGGAGAGTAGAAAGAATAGGAGGGAGGTGATGGGGAAAGTGATAGGAGTGTTGAGGGGGGAGGATTGAAGACAGGAGAGGAGGTAGAAGAGGAGAAAAGAGAGGAGGACGAGGAGGAGAAAGCAGAAAATGAAGAAGAGGAGAAAGGAGAAAAGGAAGAAGTGTTGGAGAGAGTGGAAGCAAGGAGAAAGGAGAAAGTTTAAAAAATTGAAAGTTCAATCAAAGACAAAAGCTCTGAGAGTTGGAACAGAATGAAGCAAAGAAATGAAAGTTTAATAATAATAGTAATTCTAATAATAATATTATTATTATTAATAATAATAATAATAATATGTGATGATAATGATAATAATAATGATAATGATGGAGTGAAGAAAGGAAGCAGCGGTTCTCGCAAAGGATGAAGGAATACTGGGCAAAGCAGAAAAAATAAATCTCATGCTCCACGAGTCATTGAATACTTATCCTCTTCCTCTTGGGAGTTCTATCAACAATAACAATAATAAAGATGATAATAATAATAATTGTAATAATAATAAAAATAACAGAGTTCCGCCCATTAAATATTTAGTAGAAATTATAGAGGCTAATGAATTTGAGAGAGTCTCACAGTTTGAGAGATTAAAAGAGATAAGAAAGGCTCTGGGACTTTTCCAACACATGTTTACAATAAAAAATCCCTGTCACGTCTAACTAAAATTCAACTTTATAAAACATTAATATGTTAAACCTGCAGTTCTATACGCTTGTAAGACACTTTCTATGAATCGGAAAGTAGAAATGGAGGTCATCAAAAAAGAAGAAAGAAAAATGATTAGGAATGTTAAGAAAAACAGTAAAAGGGTATAGATTATAGAAGAACAATCTTGTAGAAAAGTTTCCCAACATAGAAAGTGGCATGAAGAAACGTCTTTTAAAGTTTTATGGTCATAAACTCAGGCTTCCAGAACGCAGATTAACTAACATGCTGTTAAAATACCTATTGTCACTAACTAATCCCGGAACCTGGGTAGAAAACGTTAAAAAGGATCTAACCCAACTTGATACAAACGAACAGAAGATCTTAGACAGGGAGATTTTTAGAAAAAAGGTGAATAAGTGGGAAATGGTCTCAGAGTTTCGCCCAAAACAGCACAGATCACGTCGGGAGGAAGAAAGAAAAAATAAATTTTCACAAAGGATGAAAGAATACTGAACGAACAAGAAGAATAGACCCAGGAAATAAAATACCATTACTTACTCCACGAATTATATACTTAGCGTCTTCCTCTTGGGAGTTCTATCGCCAATAATAATAATAATAATAATAATAATATGAGGATACAATTTTGACAGTTTTTCCGAACAGTACTTCGGCAATCACCTTCCCTATTTCCATTACAGTTATTTCCTGATATGAATTTTGAAGGAGATATTACTTTTCATTAAAGTACTTCTCATAAAAATTTGAAATATCACTCCATACTCTCATTCGTAAGTGCATTCTATCACATTCTACTTCGTACATTTTATATTCCATGATAATACTCCAGTCAAGAATAATATTCTTTGAACCTATTCTCCAATAACTTATTATTGGAACTTTACTCTTCAGAAAATTATTTCTTTCAAGCACCTGGTTGTTTACAGTTTAATAAAATTGAAATTTCTTTCTCAAACTTCGACATTCTATATCAGAATCGATTTTATCCAAGAAGCATTTGGTATAAAAGTTTTCGCAGCAGTATCTAAGAATATGTCGTTGTCAGCGAATATGGTGTCAAATATATGCGACATCTTTGTTTTCGACGTCTTGTCAAATTTCCGATAGATAAGATGGAAGACATAACATTCAGTTCTATAAGCATCTTCTTTTCGATTTAATATATATTCTCGAAAACATCATTTCTTTTTCTATCCCTCACCCCTTTTGATACCCCATTTTCTGAAGAGATATCTCGAATGATAAACTCTAACCCAACTCGATTCTATAACATAAAAGTTGGTAATTGAGAGAGAGGAGTTGGTAGACTATTTTGAGAAAAACAAACATCATTGCAAAGTTTATATTTGACGGTCGAGTTTCATGAGTTCTGAAAAAAATAAATTTCAAGTTTTAATTCCGAGTAATTCTGTTATTAACCTCTTTCTGTCTGGATATCTAGAGTAAACTTCCAATATACCTTGATATAAAACTTACACTAGAGTCTGCGTTTTGAGTGTTCTAATTTAGCAAAAGTTCATCTTTAAAGTTTCATTACATCCAACCCCAAGAAGAAGTTGTGGAAGTTCCGAAGAAAAAAAAAACGTTTTCCAACTTAGCAAACGAGAGCGCTCTATTGCAATCAATGTCTACGTTTAGAAGGTGTCACAGGTTGTCTCTATATAATTATCGATGTAGGCCCTATTGCATTTATCGATTATCGATTATCGATGTGTTGAGTCGTTATATCGGTCACTTGCTGAGCCGAAGGTCAACTCGCTACTTTTCTATTATACTTGCAATTTTTCGACCTTGATTGAGCTTTTGACCTTCAATATTTTTCTTGATTATTCATTTTTAACATCTGCCTGGTCATTTGATTAGGGCCATGTTATACGAGCTCTAATAACGGGACGCATTTAGCGTCGTGATAGCGTCGGCTCATTGAGACAATGGGACTCGTTTACTACGAGGTTATCATACTTGCTTCGTATTGGTAGGCCATACTTGTCCACTGTGTCTAGTATCAGCCAATGGCAGACCTCCATCGTAGAGCTCGACCCAATTTGCATTGCTTAATCTTTCATTGATGGAAGAAAAGTCCAGCATTTTTCAAGTCTCCTAGTTATCACTCAGACAGACAGACAGACAAAATGCTGAGCGTTGAAGCTGGACCTCAATAGGTTCGGTCAATCAATAAAATAATATTAAAACGTTTTTAAAATTGTTTTTAAAATAGTATTAAAACGTTTTTAAAATTGTGGCGAGACTTTTACGGGTAGTTCCACCTCATATTTTGAATCATGTTTTAGGAACATGGTGGACCTATTATTTTAGGTGGGTTCCGAACCACCGGTCAAGTGTTATAATAAAGCGATGAAGTCGGGTAAAATGATTTTTTCGGTAATTGATATTTAATATCTCAATTAAATTATTGTTTGAGAATGACGTGACAGTGGAAATTACAGTTTCTCTATTGTTAATAATTAAAGCGACTGTGAGAAGATCAGTACAATTCAGTCACCTATAGATATAATGTTTAAAAACAGTATACTACAATCACCTATAAATATAATGATTCCTGGATTTCTTGTTCCATGACGAACTGCGTTGTTAATATTAACTTATTTTAAATAAAATTTGACTGCAAGTCGTTTAATTCACTTGAAAAGTTAATATAATAATTGTTTATTTTATTCAATCAAATTTTATCTTAGCAACGTTCAAAAACTTCAACAGTTTCCTTCATCTCTACTCTAGCCGTGTTCATCCCCTTTAATTAATTAAGAGATTTTATTTGTGATTGAAAATCTTAAACTTTATTAGTCTACCACATAATTAATCACAAAGAGGTATATAAAACGTTGCATGCCTGTAGTACAAAGTCCTCTTAAAAGACCAGGATATTGAAGGCACTGTGAGAGAAAAGTAATTTCCTCTTATTTGAGTGGCATTTTTTATGGGCTAGTACCACTGGCACGTCATAAAGCTACTCTCCAAATGGCTATTCAAAAGAATATAGGTTTGCAGAAGAGTAATGGCATATATTGTGGAGAATATGGACTACTTGAGTGTTTTACAGGTGGTACTTTATGATCTTACACTTAATTTGCAGTGTGTACTTTAACTTTGGGAAACAGTTTTTTACCGTGTATGTCAATAGAAAAAGCTGGTAATAAACTTTTTATAGAATAAGGTCTTTTATATCGTTTTGAGAAGCTGTGTGAAAAGTTTATGATTTTTTCAACATCTTAGATTTCCAACCATGATTTTGTTGACAGATCGACCATAATTAACTAGAATAAATCTGCAATTTCTTTTATTCACTTGTAATGTCAGAAAAAGGATGTAAGTTTGATTGAAGGAAGAGTCATTGTTGTCCAAACTTCACCTAACTGTCACATATTAGATATTGTTACGGGTTCTATATCTAAAATAACGTTGGCAACACTTAAATTTATCACTCGCACTTTATTTACACAAATAATCACAACACTCACTGATCAGTAATGTCTTACAGAAAAATAAGCAATTGAAAACAGATAAATCGATATTGTTCAACTAATAAAGAGATTTCAATAAACTGTACAAAAATCAATCACTAAAAGTTAAAAGGCCGATCTAATATTAATAATTAATAACTGTACAATAAACTGTCCAATAATATTCAAAAAGAAACGTCGAAAAAGAACAATTATCTTACGTAGAACTAGTCCGTAATACAATAAAAACTATTTAGTAGCTCACTGGTATGAATTAAATAGGAAAAATAATTATCTCTATAGGCACAGAGAAAGAATTATCACTATCTAGGCACAATATATAGAACTGTCACAACTTGTTTATCACGACGAATTTCAAACAAGACAACTAATTCACAAAAGTCTCCATCTACTTATATAATTTTTCATAATAATTGAGATATCTCTCGACTTTTCTATCATCTTCTGAATAAATAAATAGATAAGGAAACTCGCACTTCCCACAATATTCCATAAGATTCCATTAATCTCTAATCAGACAACTAGAACATTCTACAAAATACAAAGTAAACTCCATAAAAGTGTCAAAAGCAGATTAATTAATTGCTTAGAAGTAAACATTTACATAGCAGATAACACCGAGAACCACTGTCCTTCTTTCTCTCTATTTTCATTCTCATATTCGCTACAGTATATTGCTATTGGTGACATTTTGCTATCTTAGCATGGGGTAATTCATCAAAACAAACATTGCTTTCATCACTGAATTAACAGAATAATTGTATTTTTATGCCAAGTCCACTGAAACAGATTCTGAAGTTCTAAGCTTAACTGTCCACTCTCACCACTACACAGAGTCTGGCTGCACAGGTGAATGTGTATACTATTTACCACACTATTTACTACAAAACAAAGCCTTAATAGGGTGTTAAGATCCAAAAGAAAGCGGTTAGGTGTATGGAAACACCATAATATATTAGATAGATAATAAATAGATTAGATTCATGTAGGCTGTTGTTCAAGAGACTAGGTCTGACTGCTTATATGTGTATGAAACTACTTTATATGTAAAAAAGAGTGATATTAACCAAAATCTTGACGTACACGATTATAATACAAGAAGCCGAGGAGATTATCACTCGGTGAGTCACAATAGTACCTTATTCAAAGAAAAAACCTAGTTATATTGTTAGGTAACCCTACAACAAGCTACCGCAGTTTTTAAAGAGTCTTGAAAATATAGAAATATTTAATAAACAATTGAAAAAATATTTAGTTGTTGAAGATTTTTATAGTGTACAAGAGTTTCTTTCACATCAAAATTAAGCCTCGCCTCAACTAATTGAATCGCTTCTGCATAAAAGGGCATCACTCCAAAATTTTGAGATTTAATTGAATTAAATCCAAATTGTATTTATCTTTGTTTCTGTTTTAAAACTGTTACAAAGATAGTAATGACAATTCCATACTTGAATTTGATGTTTCTGTCCATAAATTGTCTTGTAAATAAGTTTTTTAAAGATTGCCAAAAATTTAGCTTTTGGAACGATGCCCTTTTTGAATGAAGCGATTCATTATGGTAACTAGTGTATACGATTGTATAATAGTTGTTGATCTGACTTGTCTTATACTCCTTAACATCAGGAGTCTCCAAGACGTAATCTAAAAAAAATATATATATATGGTAACTAGTGTATACGATTGTATAATAGTTGTTGATCTGACTTGTCTTATACTCCTTAACATCAGGAGTCTCCAAGACGTAATCTAAAAAAAATATATATATATAACCAAACTAAAATACAGTATATAATAGGCCTTCTTCTTTTTTTTCTTCTACTTCTATGACCTCCTTTTCCTCATTCTCCTTTCCCTCAACACTTTGTCTCAAAAATACTTGAAAAAACTTCTAATCTTCTATCTTCCTTTATTGTAGCAACATCTCTTTCTATTGACGCAGAGCCAGTTTTTATAGTGTAAAAGAGTTCCTTTCACATCAAAATTAAACCTCACCTCAACTAATTGATATAGTTATCATGGTAACTAGTGTATAAGATTGTATAATAATTGTTGATCTGACTTGTCGTATACTTTTTAACTGGAGTCTCCAAGACGTAATCTACAAAAATATATATATTTATAACCAAACAAATTTACAGTATGTGGGAGGTCTTCTTCTTGTTCCTCTTCTTCTTCTTCTTCTTTTTTCTTTTCTTCTTCTACTTCTTTGACCTCCTTCTCATTTTCCTCTCTCTCCTCTTTCTCAACACTATCTGAAAAATACTTCAAAAACTTCAGCATCTTCTATTTTCCTTTATTGTGGCAACATCTCTTTCTATTGACGCTGTGCCAGTTACTTGCAGCCAACTATTAAATATGAATTATTGACAAAAATTTTTTGATACATTGCTGGTGCAACTAGCAATTTATTCATAAGTGCCGGTAGAAGAGCTTATAGCATGCATTCGAGATAGATGTGAACTGAATGTCAAATGGGACAGAACTAATGTGAATGCAGCTTCTTCTTATTTTTTCTTGTACTTATACTTCTGCTATTTCCAAAATTTTCATAAAACATTAATGCTCATAGGTATCTTTTGCAGGCAGGCCTTAGATGTAGTTAGAACATTTTTAGGAAGAAAATATTACTTAAATTACATTATAATTATATTTTGTTATATATTCAACAATTCGTTGTAACTTTATTTATACATTTGAAAATAAAATCAATTTTATTTGATTCAAAATGGATTGAATCGTTATTAGTTATTATCTTATTAACAATCTTGTCCCTCAAGCAAACTCTTATAGAAATCAATTCTGAGAATAAAGTGTTAATAGTCAAATTTTTACTTAAAAAAAAACAAAACGTTTATAAAATCTGGATCAAAAACGCACGAGGCAAGTGAGGATCAGCGGTCCAAAATCAGCGTTTTTTATTCAATAAAACTGTTCCACGAAATGCACTCAAACCTTCTACAAAAATAATTGGAAAACTAAAATATTCATACCCATTTAATTTGGCGCGTGTTTTCAACAGCTTCAATATAGGACCATTCGAGAACATTTTTCGTGAACGAATTCTGTTCAAGAGGCGAATAACTCCTGATAAAATTGGATTTCTGACTCAAATTCAGAAAAATTTCAATAGATTCCATTAATCGATGTTCAAGCGTTAAAACTCTCGAAAAACTGAGTTTCAAATTAGTTTGTAGACTCTCCAGTAATCTTCATCGACTTCTTCACTTCTCGTATACCTATATTCACCTGTAGTACCTCTATATTTTGTGTTTATGTACATCTATATTATTTTATACATCTATATTTTCAGTTTTTAAACATCTACTTAGTTTTTTTCGATTGCAATGTATAGAGTTTGCAGTCGACAAAATGAATAGAACTGTATCGTAACGCTGGTCTTATTTATTTCAGGGGTGGCCACAGGTGGCGGGGGGGGGGGGGCTATGACGCAGACTGCGTCATTGAAATTTTCGGGGGGGAGGGGGTTTAAAAAAAAGTTAGGGGGGGTTGGTAAAGTTAATTGAAACCGTGTTTAACGTGACGACATTCAAAAATATATTACGAAGTCAACAGATAGAATGTCAATTAATGACAATAGATTTATAATTATAATACTATTGAATATGTATTAGCTGATACTAATTAGTAAATACTAAAAATTACTAAATATTTAAATACCGTACTAAATAAAATTTGAATTTCAGAAAAATCAGTAGTTTTTCATAACTATGTTTTTATTTTGTTTTTGAAAGACGTTTTGTGTTTTTGTATGAATTTTTTCAATACCTATATAAATCTACTTTTCGTTTTAGAAAGAATACGGGGGGCTTATTTTTCGCATTTTTTTGGTGGGAGGGGTTGTGTGTTGTAAATAATTATACATGAAATGTGTGCCTTTTATGTACTTCATCATACAAACATAAATTCACCCTAGATACTACAGTAAGTGAATAACCTGTTGTTTAACTACTGCCCAGTAAATATTAGCATAACTGATTTAAAAATTTTGAATTTTTGTGTTTTACAAATGAAGTGATCAACTCATTGTTCTCACTTCCTTTAGAGTTTAGAGGAACAACTTTGTAGAATTATTTAATCTTAATGTAATAGGTACTCAATATGTACACCAAACATGAACTTGAAGGTATTTGATTTTTATTGAACCACTATGTATTATTTGTAATAATATTTGATAGTTTATAAGCCATTTAGGTTCACCTTAGCTATATTTAGTTATTTTGCAATTAAGTTTATTGAGCAGAAGCTCTTATATTCATTTCATTGATATTTGTTTATTACCTGTACAAAAAAGTGTTGCCTTTGTAAAGAATCAAATAATACACATACATTTTGTATATTATCGACTGGTTTAGAATTTTTGTATATATATCGACTGGTTTAGAATTTTTCAATACCTATATAAATCTGCTTTTCATTTTAAAAAGAATACGGGGGGCTTATTTTCCTGCATATTTTTTTGGGGGGTACCTAATTTATGGGGGGGCTGATGCTAAGTTTAGGGGGGGTTGCGTCATGAGGCTTGAGGGGGTGGGCACCCCAGTTTATTTATTAAAATTAAAGTATGATAGAGCACCGGGATAAACCCAGCATTGCCCTCATGACACAAAAATTTAGATGCAATTGCAATAAGAGAGTTGTAAAGTACCTATATAACTCATTAATTCAATAACAGAAGTATTTAAGAGAGAATCTTGCACTAGAAAAAATGCAATTAATCTACAATGTAAGATAATTTTGAAGGCACTTAGAAGTTTTGTAGAATTTAGGTAGTCAGTTTGGTCAGTTTTAGGTATTAGTTGTTTGGATTGAATATGCATATAAATCACTTGCTTATAAATATGTATGAATATGAACGATATTTACAAATGCGCTTCAGACTTGGTATTTCGTCAAAGTTGGACATCAAACTTCGTGCAAAGTCCGAATCGTGAAACTTCCGTTGAAGTTAAAGTTAAAACGATTGAGAGCAAACAACTTGCGCTGATGAAGTTCGTACTCCATGAAACGGACAAGTTTCCAATTGGGAAATACCCACTGGAAATTCTGGTTATGCAGACGAATTTCAATTGTTTCAAGTTTGATCTCTTGAAGCATGAAGGTACAACAACAATAATCTTTGAGGTTCAACTGCGTTGGGTTTGCGAGAAATAATTGTGGGAAATTGTCCTAATAACTTTAGTGGGTAGGAATATTGGAATTACTGTTGGAAATTATAGTGCAATTGAGAATGTACTCAAGTTTTCAATAATTTCAATAATTATTATTTTTGCAAACAGTTTTGGAACGAACCAAATAAGGCGAGAAATATTGAACGGGAATTATTCTAATAACTTTGGTGGGTATAGGAATATTGGAATTACTGTTGGAAATTATGGTGTAATTCAGCGTATTCGAGTTTTTAATTTCAGAAAAATATTATTATTTTCGCTAACAGTTTTCGGGAAGTGATAGCCGAGTGCCGTAGCAGGTATCTGTTCAAACAGAGATAAGCTACGAAACTCCTAGGCGCTCTTTGTAACGGTGACCGATTGGATTGGCTAGCAAAAACGTCCCTGTTCTCTGCTTTAAAATTACTTTCCGGTGGTTCGGAACCCACCTAAAACTGTTGGTCTAACTCATCATCCAATTCATTACCCACGCACAGGTCTCAGACCTCATCCTCCGAAAAAAAAGTTTTGGAAGGAACCAAATAAGGCACTTTCACACTTTTAAAACTTTACTTTAACGTTTTGTCGCACTAATACCGTATTGAATTCATTTCTGATCAGATAACATCCCAATATTATTGAATGAATTATGAAAATTTGATGTTTGAGTTTCATATTACTTTTTCACTTGATATTTAAACATTAATAATTATTGAAAATAAACTTTAATCAGCTGTCTCGCAAATTAAAAACACAGCCTTGTTGATGTGATACAGATCGACCTTTTGTGAATAACAGACATGCAATAGACTACGCGAATTGAATCAACGGTTAGGTCTGATGATTGTGCTCAATTTTGCGATGGTGATTATCATTGAGAACATCGAGTATGTTCGTCTTTGGAAGCACCCTTATTCTTTGGCGAGTGAGTTGTACTGTTCACAGAACTACTACTATTGATTTTATTATATTGTTATACATCCTATCATATCGTGTCCCTGAAAGAATGACCTAGATTTATTTATTAGGAAGAAGGGTTAACACCAAGAAATTGCATACTAAATTACTCACAAAAGTTAACGAAAATGCATAAAAAATGTTTAGGTATTGGCTGCACGGACGACATCTAGCCGATGACTGAATTCATCCCAAACTGTGCGTAAGGTGTCTTCTGTCACTGAAGCTACAGCAGCTGAAATTCTGGTTTTTGTTCTCCAATATCACGAGGTAAGGGAGGAACATAAGCAAGATCTTTAACATTATCCCCACAGGAAAAATTCACATGATGAATCATGTGAGCCCTATTCAACGTTGAGGCAAGTTGTCATTGAGGAAACTGCGGATGTTGTGCCAGTGCGGTGGTCACCATGTGATTTTTTCCTGTGGGGATATGTTAAAGATCATGTTTATGCTCCTCCCTTACCTCGTGATATTGAAGAACTAAAATCAGATTATCAGCTGCTGTAGCATCAGTGACAAGACACCTTACACAATGTTTGGGATGAATTAGCTATCGGCTAGATGTCGACCGTGCAGCCAATGGAACATATTGAACATTTATGATGCATTTTCGTTAACCTCAGTTTTTGTGAGTAATTTAGTATGCAATTTGTTGGTGCTCAACCCTTCTTCCTAATAAATAAATCTATTTAAAATCGGGTCATTCTTTTAGGGACATTGAGTATACTGATCTATTAGTTGAAACCATTTTCAGATTCTAAGGAGCACCTGCTATATTTTTTTACAAAATGTCTGAAACACTTTTTTATAATCTGCTCTATATTTTTCATTCAAGCTAGTTATTTTATATTTAAAATAGGCTATTCTATATTCAAACTATATTATATATTCAAGCTCTTTATTCTGCCACATTTTAGTGCGACAGAAAAGGAGCGACACCTTTTTTAAATTCCGTGCAAGACCAATGTGCGTTACATCTGACAACGGGGTTTGCTTTTTTCAGCGCCACAGAACAGGACAGCGACCAAAAAGTGACACATTTGTAGGCAGGGATACGACAGCTTCATGCAAATTAGTTGCTCCATGCTATATTCTCTCATAGTTCGTTTTTTTAGTCAGTTTTTCTTTCCGTAGATCCATTCGTTTGATACCAGAATTGCGGGGATCAGAATTCACGATTAGAGTGAAAGGGAGAGTTGACAGATATGGATAAAGTTCATATTTTTTAGTCTGTCTTCTTTTATTTCTGTCACCAAATTGATGAATTCGAGATTTGGTATTAATTCGATAGTCGATAAGTCAGAGGCGATAGTTCTATAGTCGATAGTTCAATAGTCGATAATAAAATATTTCTAGGGTAGATGAATCTCAATTATTTGTATCTAAATAATATGCGGATGGCTTTTATTGGTGGAGAGAACCCTACGGGTAGTTGAAGAATTAAAGAGAGAGACAAAGAGAGTGTGTAAGAGAGAGAGTAAGAGAGAGAAAAAATGAGAGTGTACAAAATAGAGGAAAAAATAAAACAAAGAGTTGACAAACAAGCTTTTATTAGTGGGGATAATATTACTGGTAGTTCCACCACGCCATGTTATGGAGAACATGGTGAACCTACTATTTTAGGTGGGTTCCGAACCTTTTGGAAAGTAATAATAAAGCTTATAACAAAAGGGTATTACCCATAAAGAAGATAGATTTATATTAGTTAAATAGTCGAAAATCTAATATTTTTAAAGTGGATGAATCTATATTATTTGTATTTATTTTTTCAGGAAAAGAAGAGTTGGTGAGCAAATAAAAGAGTAGTTTATTTTGGCAGGTTGATGAAGCTTTTCCTCAGAAGTGAAATGCATTATTCCAGATTGAGTGAGTACAATCATAATTTAAATAGAAATACAGTGTCATTTTTTATTTCAGATTGTTCATCAAGTATTTTGTCATGGAAAACAACACAGAGTAATTTATTGTCAAATCAATATAGTTTCCTTTAATTTTTTCCATTTGGATAAATTCTTATACTATCAAAATTTCGCAGGTTAAATAGAAACATTATTTGTGGAATGGTACACCTAAACTTTTTTCTGTAGATTACGTATTGGAGACTCCAGTTAAGGAGTGACAAGTCAGATTAACAATTATCGTTAACATAATTGGCCATTATGAACTTGCCATTAATAATTAGTCATTTTAATGCGGCCACTTTCGGAATATAACTCCACTGAAAAATTAATAACTTTAATAATATCTTATACACTAGTTACCATAATTACTATAATAATTAGTTAAGGTGAGGCTTAATTTTAATGTGAAAGTAACTCTTGTACAGTATAAAAAGCTTTATCAGCTAAATCTTTTTTCAAATGTTACATTTCTTAAAACTTATAAGGTGAAGACTCTGGAAGGGCTTGAGGCTGGATGACAGGACCCAACAGTACATGGAATTATTAAAAAAAAACAGAGATAGATAATGAAAATATCAATTAACACTACAAAAAAAGGACTTATAATTTTATTATACACCGTTTTCACTGCTATTTAAAATTCTAGATTACTCACACTTTGTGTCAACATATAAAATACATAATAAAATACAATACACAATTGAAGATAATTACAACCTCAGGCATAGAATATAATGTTACGGGTTCTATCTCTAAAATAATGCCGGCAACACACAAAATTAACACTCGCACTTTATTAACATAAATTACTGTCTACTCGCACTAATCAGTTATATCACATAGAAGAAATCAATCACTAACTGTTAAGAGGCCGATCAAATATTAAATAATAATTGTTCAATAAACTGTTCAACAATTCAAGAAGAAGCATCTAAAACATAAGAGTTGAAACAGTACAAACACTTATGAGTCACTGTATAAACTGTCAAAGAAGCCTGACTAATAATCTGTCACAATATACTGCGTTTATCACATTAACACGTTAAACATTCATATAACATTGTTCGAATAAGCGCTCACTGGTAGTAAGGTTTGTATGAGCGGGAACAGTTACTGTCACTTTATCACATCAACGTTCAAATCACACTGACTAATGTTTACGAGAGCTTCTGCCTTATATACATTTTTAATGTCCCTGTAGACAGTAGAACTTTCTCGATTTATCAAGAGTAATTACCGAGATAAGAGCATTCAGGAATTCTCTATGAACCGCAAGGCGAGGGTGAACGGGAAGAGTAAACAAACATGCCAATTATAGCTTTGACCGGAATACTTATTGACACAGGCAGATAACACTGAAAATTCCTGTCCGTCGTCCTTGCATTCCATAACAATACTAACATTTTCATGAGCAAGAGGGGCTTTTCATAGCATTTAAAATACAATACATAATAAAATATGTTTAGACAGGCAGTCATAGAATTTTCATGAGCAAGGGAAGCTTTGTTATTTATAACATTTATATCGTCTTTATATAGTCTCTATAGAGTCTTACATCATTCCCATCAGAACAAAAGTACTATTAAAATAAATCCTAACCTGACACGGGGTTGAATTTGAAAGTTTCTACTGAAGATGTTATCTTGAGAAGTAATTTGGCACAACTCTGTATTTCGACGTGGCTTCGAAGCTGAATACATTCTGTGCAATACATGTCACCTAACCCAACCTAACCTAACAAACGCTGACTAGCCTCCTTTGTTTGAGTTGTGCAGTAAGTTGGTAATATGAAGTCACTGCATTCAATAGCAAGGTAGAAGGGAGACATAATGAACCTAGGAGAAGTAGTCTAGAGCAGAAGCATTAGTTGTACTAGGAAAATTGTTGGGATTCTCTGTGAAAACTGAAATTTTTACTTTCTTTGTAGTGGTGAAGGTGATATTGCGGAAGATATCCGTAATGAATAATAAGACGAAATTGTCACAACCACATTTTTTATTGAAAATATAGAGAGTTTGTCGAGATTGATGATGGAGTAACATCCGAAGCTTGTATCTCTATATTTTTAATAAATGTGGTTGTGACAATTTTGTCTTATTATTCATAAAGAAATTTTTAAATTCCTGGATTTCTTGTTCCATGACGAACTGCGTTGTTAATATTAACTTGTTATGTGGATTTAGCGACTTGCAGTCGAATATTCATTAAGAATAAGTAAAATTTACTTACTCTGTAGGCCGAGCGCTTTCGAATCTTTGAGATCCGTTTTCAGAGGCAGCTAGTCTTGCCGAATTAAATTCCTGGATTTCTTGTTCCATGACAAACTGCGTTGTTAAACGCAGTTGTTAAACTGCGCCTCTGAAAAACGGATCTCAAAGATTCGAAAGCGCTCGGCCTACAGAGTAAGTAAATTTTGGTATTTATATAGAAACGTTACTTGTTGAATTTTGTGATGAATTTTTTTTGTGACATTTAAACACCCCAGGAAACAATAATCCGTTGGAATTTTTTGGGGGTCGCGATTATTTCACATTAAAATTTAAGTTTTCCAGTGGTACTATTTTTCTTAGGCGCAAGAAAATATTTCCATTTGTGAAAATCCGCAGTGTCAAAAATCGTGACTTTCTTCAAGTTTGAGAATCAGCTGACTCACTAATAAAGAACTCTTGTTTGAGGCACGGCTATGAGGCATGCCTTCTCTCAGTTCTAATGAATTGGAGAATTTGAGTGTTTGCTCAAGGTATTGTATTGTGGTAATTTATGGCGTGTGTGAAGTGTGAAGTGACTTTTCTGGAGTCGATAAAAATGAATGATGAAGACATTTTAAATTTTTTAATACATCACAAAGTGATAAAATAAGAAATTGACTGTCCGAACTGAGGAGATGATCTCTACGTGCATTGGGGCACTCTCATGTTTAGATGCCAGAAGAAGGTGGTGCTTGGCAAGAAGGCGGCAAGAATTTGCGGGTTTGCCGGGTCAGCCAGAGTGGGGTCTTTTTTGAGAACACCAAATCACATTGAGAGGGATGGACCACAAGGTTGGTGAGTGTTGCTCTTTTAAATATGCATGTAACAGTGACTTCATGATAGCAAAGGTTAGGCGCGCGGTTAGGTCTATGGGAAGTAGTTCAGTCACATCTAGCCTAGGTTAGGTTGGGAATTGTTATATTAAAAAAATTCAACAAGTAACGTTTCTATATAATTACCAAAATAATAAAGGTATGAGGTGGTTCAGTCACATCTAGCTAGGTTAGGTTAGGTTTGGTTATGCGCGCTTTGCGCGCACTGCGTTTGGGGAAGGTAGTGTTTTGGAGATGTTTTATTCACTTGGTTTACATTGTTTTAAGATTTGGAACTCCTCACACGTTTGCAAATTATGAATTTTTCAAATGAAAATATAAAGTTTTATGAAAAATGTTTTTTTCGAAAATTTCAATTTTTTTGTGAAATAATCGCGACCCCCAAAAAATTTCAACGGATTATTGTTTCCTGGGGTGTGTAGATGTCACAAAAAAAATCACCACAAAATTCAACAAGTAACGTTTCTATATAATTACCTAAATTTTACTTATTCTTAATGAATATTTGACTGCAAGTTGTTAAATCACATAAGTTAGAAATTTTTACTCTGAGAAAAAATACAATTATTCTCAATTAAAATTGACTGCAAATCGTTGAATTCACCGTAAGTTAATATTAACAATGCAAATCCTTATAAAACGAGATATCCAGAATTTTTTACTTTTTAATTTTTTTTGTTTAGCTTGGATAATATAGGAACGCCAACTAACACATTGTGGCTTGAGGTGAACTAAGTTTTGTTCATCTCATAATATACAAAAAAAGGCTGCAATTGATGTACTAAACAATATTATTGTGTTGCTTTCCAAACGTCTCTGTCGAATGATGCTTGGACGCACGAAGTAGCTCAGAGGTGTTCTAGATAGTATACACACTCCCCTGTGCAGCCGACACTGTGTAAATGTGGAAGTGGACTTTTATGCATAGAGAGTATCAGAATTTGTTTCTTTAGGCTTTTTATAGAACTTATTAGCTCTGTGAGGAAAGTAATCGCAACAAACTACCTTGTCTACACAGTATACCTTGTTTTTATACAGTCTATAAAACAATGAAAAAATAATTTTTTAAGTTTATCTTCCTATTTAAAATATCAGCTAGGCTTAGGCAGCCATCACATGGGTCCCGGGAACCCCGAGACAAAGAGGGACTTTAAAGGACTAGAACTTGGCAAGATCTATTAATTATTATCCACACCAGAAAATAAAGCATTATTCAAATCATCCATGCAATCCAAAACTAATTTTGACCCATTTTCAAGCCCATCCTATTTTTTTTCTCTCTCTCTACTGAAGACTTTTCTGAACAAGGACACGCATAGGTAATCAGAGGATGGCAAAGTCATTTGGGCTTGATTATACCCCGAATTTTGTGAGGCGGCAGATTATTCTTGAGCCAGGCTTCTGAAAAGATTTAGCTAACCCTGCAATTGAGGAGGGAGCGAGGCAGAGAAAGAAAAAAGAGGATGAAAGGTAGGAGTATGAGAGTGTGATAAGGGGAGTGTGAGTGAGAATAAGAGAAAGAGTGAGTGAGAGAGAGGAGAGTTAGATGAGAGTTAGATGAGAATGAGATAAAGTGTGAGTGAGAGAGAGGAGAGGAGAGTGAGAGAAAGAAAGGAAGAGAGAGAATAGAATAGAATGACTGCCTTTATTTGTTATCCTTAGAGGGCGAAATTAGGGAGCAGCCAGCCCTCTCTGCCACTAAACCTAGGAGAGAGAAAGAGAGATTGAGAGAAAAAAGTGAGAAAGAGAGAGAATGAGAAAAAGAGTAAGAGAGAAAGAGAAAAAAGTTTGTAACGATTTTAGGGTTTGTATCCCAAAATCTCTATTACAGAATATAATTATAATTTCCTTTAAAACAAATATACAATTTTATTCATCAAATAAAATATAATTTCCTTTGAAGAAAAGTTATGTTCAGTCATGTCGATGTAGAAGGAACAGATTTATTTTCTCATTATCATTATTCTTACTACAATCTTTGAAATTGTAAGCTCTTTGAGCATGAAAAGACATTGTATTACCACTTTCTTATTACTAAGTAACAATGTAGAGTAACTGTATTATTGTACAAAGAAAACATCGATAACTGATAGACAGAGACAGAATTACGAGCACACATTGTCATACTACTCCGGATTATCAAGTTTATAGTTTATTCTAGTACTATTGTTGTCTGTAGGAGAACATTCTCACGGTATTGCTCCTAATGAGCAAAAGAAAAAGAATAAAAAAATACTTAGCCAATCACGAGCTAGCGAGACGACGTCATCCGCTAGTTCGCGCCGACGCAGAAACCAATTTTGTCATTTCTGAAAAATCGAATCTACTAGTCACTTCATTCGGAATCAGTTTGTCGTTACGTCAACTTGTAGGAATTCCGATAGTAAAATGTAGAACTAACTTTTGAATATAATGTAACGTTAACTTGGGAAAAGTATGTAAAGTAGTTTTTTGATAATTAATTTTTTTTAATGAAATAGTTGGAATCCCATTCATTTTTGATCAGTTTAAGTGTTATGTAGTTTCGTCATGAAGAGGATATAGTTCCCCAAAATCCGCTAAAAGGTAACCAAAAAATTTCTTATCTGTATTTGTATAACTTTGGAAAGGTAGAACCGTAAAGGTTAACAATAATTCTAGATTCAATTGAAGTAGATTTCTTTGAAACTATGATGACTGTTTACTGAATTAATTTTCTATACAAAAAAAAATGTAACTTAAATTTATTTTTTGACTGAGAAAATCGATTAGGATATGATAAAGTAAAAGTTCTAGTTGATCATCTTTGTTTAGCATTTTAATAAAACTTAATAAATTTTGAAACAATTAACAATTTCGAAAGAATTTAAAAGCTTTTTCTTAAAAACTTAATGAACATCTAGTGAAATTATTGAGTATTGTCATCATGTGTTACTGTCCGTTTCCGGACATCTCAAATTTAGATAAACAAGAAATTATTCGGGAATTGTATTCTTTCCAAACAGCGGTGAATGTAACCGGCTAGAGCATCATGTAATCAAGGTTTCGTGGTACCCAGACTATCAAATGCAGTACCTGGAGATCACTGGGTCAAGGCTGACTATCCAGGCCTGTCCGACTTCTAGGAGATGAAGTATTATCATCGATTTCAATTCTGAGGATGAACATCCAGGATTAAATACCGAAAGTATACTACGTTCTCAGTGATATTAAGTGAAATTAACAAAAAGGTTTCGACTAGAACTTCACAGTTTTAAGGTAACCAGCACATAAATTTTTCTACGAAAATCTTCGTATAAAGAGATGGGCCCATACTCTAAAAATTCGGCGTAATAAATTTCAAAATTAAATATTTAACTAAATTAATTGGGACTGTCTTGCAAAATTATAGTATTGAAAATTTAAGTAACTAAAACATCACTTGTCCTCGTAATATAGTATGAATATGTAACATTTTAGCACTATTTTTGATATTTTGTGAAGGGTACAATTTAATTTTTTTGGATAATATTATAACGGATTCCAACTATCACTTGTATTTTTATGACATCACCTAGCCAAGGTATCGTATGATGAGTGCTTGCTGAACTATAATCGATAATAGGAAAGGTCTATTTTCGATTATAAATTTTATATTTTATTTTCTAGCAAATGCCGTCTCTTAAATTTTTCAAAATTAACTTTCTTTATAGACGAGCATTTCAAGTTACAGAGAAACAGAGAAAGAAAGAGAGAAAAAGGAAAGAGAGAGAAAGAGGAAAGAGAGAAAAAGAGGTGTGAGGAGAGGGAAGTGAGAGAGATCCAGTGAGTGAGGGAGTGAGAGAGAGTAAGAGAGAAAGTAAGAGAGAGAGAAAGAGAGAGTGAGAGAGAGAAACAAAGAAAAAGAGAAACAGAGAAAGAAAGAAAGAGGAAAGAGGGAAAAAGAGGAGTGAGAAGAGATCCAGAGAGCGAGTGAGTGAGGGTGAGTAAGATAGAGAGTAAGAGAGAAAGAAAGATAGAAAGTAAGAGAGAGAGAGAAAGAGAGTAAGTGAGAGAGAGAACGAGAGAGAAAGAGGGTGATAGTGAGTCAGAGGGAGAATGACAAATTGAGAGAAAGAGTGACAGAGGGATAAAGAGAGAGATTGTGAGAGGGGAAGTGAAAGATAGAAAAAGAGAGTGGTTGAGAGTGAGAGCGTAGGTGAGAGAGAGAAATTCAGTGAGAGAGAGTGATCTTGAGTGAGAGAGAGATTGCAAGAACAATTTTTCCTAATGTACGCCGCCCTGAAAGGACCGTATAAATCTTGTGCGGTTTCCCTCAGATTCAAAAATGGGTTTTCCAGCGAGTGAGGAGAAGAGTTATAAGAGGGAGTTAAGCAGGGGGGGGGGTTAAGCGAGGGGGAATAAGTAAGGGAAGAGAAGGGGGGCTTAAGCGTGGGGGGCTAAGTTGAGGGGGTTAAGGGGACTAGGTCGTTCATCAGACGAATTTGCACGCCCATTTGCTTCCAACGATTTTTTCTAAGACATCCATCTTCAGTTTTCCACCAAAACGCGTTTACTGCATGTAAATCATGCATTCCTATTGGGGGATTTACACACATTACATTAGATTCACTGCATTTGAATCATGCGTTTGTATTGGGTGATTCACGCACATTACGATACATCTGTTGCATTTGAATCGTGTGTTTTTGTTGATTCACATCCATAATATTACATTTATGGATGTACATCATGTGTTTGTATTCGACAGTTCATACACGTAGGATTTGGGTCGCTCAGTGTTCGTATCTATTAAATAGTGTAAGTCTATGAACTGGATTAATCAGTTTAAGGTGGATTTTTTACCTCCTCCTCTTCCTCTTGTTCCTCCTCCATCTGCTACCTCTCCTCCTCTTCCTCATCCATCTGCTATTTTTCCTCCTCCTCATCTACAAATTATTTTTAAATGCTTTCATTTTTTGTTCTGATGTATACATGTGAAATTTTTAAATTTTAATTTATCTCATTTTTTTTCAAATTCAAAATTCTTTATTGCCAAATTCTTGTAAATAACAATCAATCACACACAATTAATACATTTTTTTTTTGGCGCCATCAGCAAAGCATAGTTTGTTCGCTAACGACGAGTTCTCCTTTATTACAAATGAAAATTTTTCCTCTTCACTACCCAAAATTACACTGGAATGTTCATCAATAATTCACTAAATCAAGCATCCAACCAATCAAAAAAATAGTCCAAAACCAAAAATACAGTAGAACATAAAAGAAAATCTATCATCACTATCTTTAGCAAAACAACAGTAGAACGAAAAAGAAAACTT
Organism: Conomelus anceps; assembly: GCA_948455865.1. NCBI lineage: Eukaryota > Metazoa > Arthropoda > Insecta > Hemiptera > Delphacidae > Conomelus > Conomelus anceps. The sequence goes on along the minus strand of OX418227.1, from coordinate 20,764,095 downwards.
ATCAAATAGAATAAATAGGCAACTATTACTCAACCTAAACGTTACCATAACTTAAAATATATGTTACTTTTGACCCATTCCTCTACATTTCTCAATAGAGTTTGTGTAAACCTTTGTGTTAAAAAGTGTGCAGGAATCTTGTTTATTAGCACCATGCAATAATTGGTGAACTGACGCTTACATACTGTCAATCTTGTATACTGTATGTTGTATCTATTTGTTAATAGCGGTCTTGTATTGTAATATATCAATTTGAATTGATTTATCTTATTTAGATAACCCGGATTAGACAATTTCATCCATATCACTGTAAACTAGTAGGTATAGGACATTTATGTAGGACATGTTGAGGTAAAAGGTCAAGTGGTTGAGAATGGCCTCAATGGCCAAGACTTCGCCTCTGTGTAATTCATCTCTCAGATCCAAGCTCTCTTTTTCTTTTTGTAACAATCACATCAATGATTTATGCTTCACAATACCTTGAAATATATACTTGTTGTATTTATAATCAAACTTTACTCTTTTCTATTTAAACATTATGCACTTGAACTAGGCGATCTGAGAGTTGCTAATATTAATAATACTTTTATCATTCGTGTACATTGTAAATTTACACAAATAAAGTCTTCTGAATCCTCCTGCTCGTCCTCCTCCTCCTTCTCCTTCTCCTCCTCCTCGTCCTCCTCGTTCTCCTTCTCCTCCTCCTCCTCCTCGTCCTCCTCGTTCTCCTCCTCCTCCTCGTCCTCGTCCTTGTCCTCCTCTTCCTCCTTCACCTCCTTCTCTTTCTTCTCTTCCTCGTCCCCCTTCTTTTTCTTATCCCCTCCTTTTCCTCCTTTTCTTTCTTCTCTTTCTCGTCCTCCTTCTTTTTCTTATCCTCCATCTCCTTCTCCTCCTCCTCCTCCTCCTCCTCCTCCTCCTCCTCCTCCTTCTCCTCCTCCTTCTCCTCCTTCTTCTCCTCATACTACTCACCCTTCTCCTTTTTCTCCTCATTCTCCTCCTTCTCCTCCTACTACTCCTTCTCCTCCTTCTCCTTTTTATCCCCTTCTACCCCTTCTTCCTCCTTCTCCTCCTTCTCCTTCTCCTACTTCTCCTCCTCGTTCTCCTCCTCGTTCTCCTCCTCCTCCACGTCCTCGTCCTCCTCTTCCACCTTTTCTTCCTGCAACTCCTCCTCCTCATCCTCCTTCTCCTCCTCGTCCTCCTCCTTCTCGTCCTCCTCCTTCTCCTCCTCTTCCTCCTCCTCCTCATCCTCCTCCTCCTCATCCTCCTCCTTCTCCTCCTCATTTTCCTCCTTCTCCTCCTCTTCTTCCTGCAACTCCCCTTCCTTCTCCTCATCCTCCTTCTCCTCTTCCTCCTCCTCATCCTTCTCCTTCTCCTCCTCATTCTCCTCCTGCTACTCCTCTTCACTGGTTAAGTTTCAAGAATGGACGAATCCTTGTCCAAACTTCGCCATTTCATGTAATTGCATCACTTAGATTGTCATTACTGTAATTAATAACATTCAAATGATATCATTGTATATAATTCTTTGCACTATAAAAATAGTATTTTCTGAGTTCACTACTGTATATATCTATGTGATGTTGATAGTTTTGATTTTAACCATTCATATTCAAATTTGTAAATTTACATGAATAAAGAAATATAATCTAATCTAATCTAATCTACTCCTCTTCCATCTGTCACATTTTTTTTCTTGATATAATGAAGTAGAATAAAACGTATAGCTTTTATTGGTGGGTAGCTCAACCTAGCCGTTTCAGCCATGTTATGAGGAAAACGTTAGACCTACTATTCCGAACCACTGGATAAGTGAAAATAACGCTTATAACGTCAAGTAATTGAAGCCCGATCATCCATCAAAGCGCAGTCTTGAACGCTCGTGACTAAACATCATAATTTTCTTTTACATTTTTTCCCTGGATTTCGTGTTCCAGGACGAACTGCGTTGTTAATATTAACTTTTTAAGTGAATTTAACGACTCGCAGTCAAATTTTAACAACTCGAAAACGTTCGGCCTACAGAGTAAGTAAAATACTACTAATTCTTAATAAAAATATGACTGCAAGTCATTGAATTCACCTAAAAAGTTAACATTTTTTTCTTCTCAATTTTTTCTTGTCATTGTATCCTTTTCTCAATATATTCCTGTATCTTTGATGAAGTTAACATTCACACTCAATTATCAGACTTATGTGGGCATCATAAGTGGGATTATTTTTGTCTTTCGCCCATGTAAGGAGCCTTTTACAAGGGTATATTTATGTATTTTTACGTAATTATGTGTTTTTACTGTTGTTTATGAAGAAGAATCAATGTTATTTCAATTTCAATTTCATCAGAAAATACTCCTTTTGCAGGACCTGCAAAACTTAGCGAATTTCTGTATTTTTTCAAATATTTATGAATATCTATAGGCTATATATTTTTTTAATTTCTGGAAAAAAACACGAAGCGTTCTGTACTCTAGGGACCCCAAAACAAGTTTATATCGAGGTTCAGGGTGAAAGTAGCACATCACGACCAACTGCAATATTTACATTTCAAGAAATTCGCTCAAACCCTCCCCCCACGAAATTAAAATAATTTGAAATTAAAAAAAAAACTAGCTCCATATTCGCTTTTATCACCAAAAAATACTGATAACTAATCACTTTTTTCATATTGCACAGAAATTGACAAATTAAAAAATTTTCGACGCCATTTTGAAAATGGCTGCTTTTCTCAAAACGCACTGGTTTTTCGAGGTGGATGAGTTGAAATTCGGATTCAGCGCCTCAAAAACCATAAGGAAGTCAAGAAAAAAAAAGATTAAAGTTTTTTCCTGAAACACTTTTTTAGCACCAAATAACTAACTCCATAGGGCAAGATACAGCTTTTGACAACAATGGTTTTTTCTAAATATCTTGAAAATTTGTTGAACTAGAAGGCAGTGCAATACCTTAAAATTTTTGACTCCATGAGCTCTATCTTAAAGTCTAACAATAGAACTAAAATTTTCAAATACAACCCTTTTTTTCTTGAAAACCCCTAATTTTGGCGGGAAAATACCCCCGAAAAGGGGGTTAACCTTTTTGGATTTTCCTGGCTAACGAACTTGTCCAAGCTATTCACAAGAGGAAAGTGTATACCAAATTTCGTGGAAATCGGACATCTCCTTCAAAAGTTATCGTGCTATCAGACACACATATATATATATATATATATATATCTACATATATAACATTTTGTGCCACTATGATTTTTGTACTCTGGGGGCTCCAAAACAAATCTCCATCATGGTCCCGGGTGAAAGTCGCACATCACGACCTGCTGTAATAGCTGAATTTGAAGAAATTCGCTAAAATGGGTAATACAAGGATTTTTACGTAATTATATATTTTCCCTGTTGTTTATGGAGAAGAATCAACGTTATTTCAATTTCAAGTTCATCAAAAAAAAAAGTTCTGACAGAGGTAGTTGCAACGACTGTACCATAGAGCCAAATAACCGTAGTTGTAACTACGGCTGATATCTTTCTAGCAGTAGTTGTAACTACGGTTGTTCTGAATCCGGGAAGTATAACCAATATCAGAATTGGATAGTCGTTGGTATAACGCCGAACTGTTAGCATCCTCTTAATATCACCAATTCAGGATGCCAATAACACTAAACAGTGGTGTCGAATAATCACTAATTTTATTAACAAATCAATACACAGTAGTATCAACTAACCACTACGTTTAAATAACTCCCCATCTAGGTTAATTACAGCCATTTCTTAGAAATAAACTAATACTTAGACATTATTTTCAACATCGTACCTTGCCTCGTGCCCTAGTTAGACTACTCTTCATAATAATTGAATATAAGTACGGTATAGATTTTTCACCATACTAACTCCACTCTAACATTAGTTTTAAACTTTATTTCAACCCTCATGTCTCATATTCTAGCTAATATTCTCAGCTAATGCAATAATTTCACCGTGTTCAGTGAGTTTAGTCCTGCTGTAACAAATAAGTGCATTTCCGTTGAAATTGTCAGGATTATTATCTCGAATTTATTTTCCTTGCACGACGGGAAAAGTTTTAATTGCATGAAAAAACTGGAAATATGTATTTTCTGTGCAAAGAAGTGACTTTCTGTATGTTGTTCGTTCTTCCAAGCCGCTTAGAAGTCTGAGACAAAGCTCAAACAGAAATTTTCATGCTTGACTGGACTAAAATTAATAAATTAGAGTTGTCTTTTATTCAGGTGGTTGGTTTTTGAACTGAATTTTAACCTGATTACATACGTCTTCTGTGACTATATTCTATGATATATGAATGCATATATATATATATTAAAATTAAATGAAATATATATGGTTTAAACGTATATATTTGAAACGTAGAATAAATTAACATATTAAAGATTGGAAAACCCAAGGAGACTAAAATTTTGCAGAGCATCTCATTACTAATGGACACAACTTCAAGGCTGAAGAAGATGTTGAATTTCTGCATTTGATTGGCAAAAGCAGACAACTGAACATTTAGAAGCTTTGGAGATAACTAGGTTGGTGAATAACGATTCCAATACTAGTTTAAATGATTAAATTTATTTCAAAAAATTCTATACAACTAACTTGGTTTCATCATAATTCTGGCCTACATTTTAATAACGGTATTTTCGTGTTTTTCTCGGTTGACCTTGACTGCATTCCAGTGACGTTCAATATTTATTTTTATTTTTTTCAATTCTAGTCTACTTCTGTATTGTTCTTGTTTGTTGCTTTTTATGTGTTCCCGGTTTTTGGATCCTGATTTTGCAAATTTACTTTTGCTTGTTGCTCCTCCCACCAATGGGCGTGACTTGTTTTGGCCTTCAGCCAATCACAGACTTGCATGAAGGTCAGCCTATAAAAGGCACTTTCTCCCTCAGCAAATAGTATCATTTTGTGTTTAGTATATATATTGCTACCCTATACTATAGTTTTTAAGAGATTGATAACTATGTAAAAACCATAAAAGGTATTTTGACATGTCTGTTCAGATGTGTGGTTGAATCAGGATCCAAATATCTTGTTTTTCATATTCTTGTACTTGTAGTTTGTAGTTACTGCGAAATCTTTCACTTATGTAATTTGTAATTTGCTATTCATTGTACCACCAATATTAATTGGATATTAGCTGTTGAAATGAGATCATATCGAAAGTCTACTAATGAAATAAAACAACAAGTGAATGATTAATACACTTGAAGTTGTCACAACCACATTCATTGAAAACAGTGAGATATTAATTTCGGTTGTTACACCATTATCAATCTCAAACAAACTAAAACTAAAGTATACTAAACACGGAATGATACTATTTGCTGAAGGAGAAATTGCATTTTATTGGCTGACCTTCATTGCAGGTCTGTGATTGGCTGAAGGCCAAAACAAGACACGCCCACTGGTGGGAAGAGCAACAAGCAAAAATAAGTGACAAAATGAAGAACCAGAAACCGTGAACACTTCTAGAAAACAACAAACAGGAACAATACTCAAGCAGGCTAAAATTACAAAATTGAAGCTCACTGAAACGCAGTCAAGGTCAACCAAGAAACACAAAAGTACGGTTTTTAAAATGCAGGTCAGAATGATGAAACCAAGTTAGTTGTATTGGATTGGTTGAAATAAATCATTATGACAAACTTGATTTTATCATAATCCTGGCCCACTCTTTAATAACGGTGCTTTCTTGTTTTTCTCGGTTGACCTTGACTGCATTTCATTTAGCTTCATTTTTATTTTATTTTAATTGTTCAATTCTAGCCTACTTGTTTATTGTTCTATCTGTTTTATTCTTTGTTTTACTGTTTATTGCTCTCTTTTTGTATCTTTTGATTCCTGATTTTGACTCTGATTATTCCTGGTTGCTCCTTCCACCAGTGGGCGTGACTTGTTATGGCCTTCAGCCAATCACAGACCTTCAATGAAGGTCAGTCTATGAGAGGCACTTTCACCCTCAGCCAATAGTATTATTCTGTGTTGAGTATATATTGAGCCACGCTGTACTATAGATTAAGTTTGTTTCAGATTGATAATGGTGTAACAACCGAAACTAGTATCTCACGTTTTACAATGAATGTGGTTGTTACAAGTTCAAGTCTTATTATTCATTATGGATACCTTCCACAATATCACCTCCGCCACTACAAAGAAAGTTATTTAATTCATATTATTTTTATTTCAAATTACATTTCATTCTATATCCATTTTACATAATCATTTGAAGATACAAATTTACAAATATTCGAAGATACAGATACAAACAATACAAATTTGTTTACATCGCTCCGAATAAAGGGAGCAGAAGAATGTTTGGCCAGTTGTTACACTGCGATATTTTGTTACAATGTAGTGTTATGATGTTATATTATGAGGTAATGTTTTAATGCAATGTTATGATGTAATGTTACGATGTAACGTTACGATGTAATGGTTCTTTAGTTCATGTTGTACTGCGTTTCAACAATGTTGCAGTGACTTTGTCTATGGTGTAATGGCTTTTTGACAATAAAATTTTATTTATTTTATTAATGCTACGATGTTAAGTTACGATGTAGTGTCATGGTGTGTTGTTACTGAGCTATGTGACGATGTTACGATGCGTTGCACGGGTAGAACGGTATTTTGTCACGTTACGGGGACCTGTCTGGACCTGGCTTTACTGTTTAGAGGTTCGTTCAATACACGCACTTGCAAGATTGAAGTACCAAGTGGTGTGAACCCAGGTGTACCTAGGGGCAGTTATCGGACAATTACGGTTCAAGTATTTCAACAAGATTCACCACGTGTGGCTTGAGAGTGAGTGAGAGAGAGCGAGAGAGAGAGAGCGAGAGAGAGAGTGAGAGAGAGAGAGAGATAAGATAAAATTACTTTATTTACGTAAATTTTCAAAATATAATTGTGGCTGATTAAAGAGCGTATTATTAATAACGAAAGAGAGAGAGAAAGTGAGAGGGAGCGAGAGAGAGAAAGATAGATATCAGATTATATTTCTTTATTCATGTAGATTTACAAATTTTGTATAATAATATTAGTTTAAAATATCAATTATTATGATTATGCATACATATATTTCATATCAGTTTTGGACTTGAGTCTGTTGCGCCTTCACATTCGTTGTAAATTTGCCACAATAAATAAATAAATATCAATCAAATTTTTATGATATAAATTAATTGATATGATTATGAAAACAAAATTTTCAACATTACATAAATACTAGTAGTTTTGTGAACAGAAGACCTCACTTGCTCAGCACTCACTCAAAAGAGGATGACATTTTCGAAAAAAGTTGAAGAGCGTTTTCGTCTCGATTTTGATTCCCTAATCGTTTATTGATGACAGAAACTGTAAAAATCATTAGTTGAAAAAACCAAAGATTTTGACGCCCCCTAGAAATCACCCCTAATACCTAATAAAGGGTTCTCATGAATTTTTAGCAGCTTTTAATATCAACAAATCTCCAATCATAAAAAATAGAAATTATACATTAAAAAAAAATGATGAAGTTTTTTAAATCTATCTTCCATTCCCGATTTTCACCTACTAAATTAAAATTGTTTTTACATGTGATGATCAACACAACTTAAATTCGTCATTTTTTTATGAATAATTTCGGTTTTTTATGATTGGAGATTTACAATTTTTTTAAATGTGTACTTACATTCAATATTTTAACAACTCATAGAAAGTAGACTGGTTTGTTTCTATTTACATTTTGTTGGAAATATTAACACTGATCCAATGGATAGAGGTGATGAAATGAAATTCAAAGATTGATTGATTGATTAATTTCTTTATTCATAAAAATAATAGTTGGACAGTTACTAGTATGAAGAACAATATAGGCCTACAGTCATCACCAAGTATTATTACATAAAACATTATCAGTTACGTATTACATAAACTGTTTATCTATATACAAACATGAAATTATGCCGGGAAAATTATGTTAATATGGTATATAGAAAAAAAGGAAAAAAGCTTGATGATACATTTGCATGAAAAGGCGAAGTTAGGGACGGTGTCCCTCTCTTACAATTAACCTATGAGAGAGAGAAAGAAAGGAGATGAGTGGGAAAAATAAAAAGAGAGTCAGTTAGTGAGGATTAATGAGAACTAAAGAGAAGATTGAGTGAGAGAGAGTTACTAACAGAGAGCGAGTGAGAGTGTGAAAAAGAGGCATTGCGAGGCTGTAAGAAAGAGAGGTTATTTGAGAGAGCTAAAGAGAGGTTGTGTAAGAGAGAGAGAGGGAGAGAGCTAGAGAGAAAAAGAGAGGTTGTGTGAGAGAGAGAAAAAGAGAAAGAGTGAGAGAGAATAGAAGAAAGAAAGAGCGCCGACAATGTCAGCCAACTCTAATTAGTGCAATACAAATGGCGGCAACTGCTGCAAATGATGCAAGTTGTTGCATGCTGGTTGTCGGCTGTCGGTTGCTGGTTGCTGCATTGTGTGCAACTTCTCTCTGCCTGCACGAGCCCAACCACTCCTCCTTCCTCATTCCTTTCTTCCTTCTCCACCAGACGCTCAACTTTTGGCTCTATTTCTTCACAGTCAGCGTCTGACTCTGACTCTGATCTAACTTTGAACAAGGATCGATGATTAAGACGATGATGATGATGTTGATGATGAGGAGGAGGAGGAAGACAAGGTGTCAAAGAAGGAGAAGGAGGAGTAGATGGAGAAGGAGGATGATGACGAGAAAGAGAAGATGGAGGAGAAGGAGGAGGAGGAAGAGAAGTAAGAGAAGGAGGAGAAGGAAGAGAGGTAAGAGAAGGAGGAGAAGGAGAAAGAGAACAAGGAGGAGAAGAAGGAGAAAGAGGAGAAGGAGCAGAAGGAGGAGAAGGAGGAAGAGGAGCAGAAGGAGAAGAAGGAGGTGGAGAAGGACGAGGATGAGATGATGGATAAGAGGGAGGAAAAGGCGGAGAAGGAGGAGTAGGAGGAAGAGAAGAAGGCGAAGGAGGAGTGGTTTGGGTAGGAGGAAGAGGAAAATGAAGAGGAGAAGGAGAAGGTGGTGGGTGAGAAAGAGTGGAAGGAGGTAGAAGGAGTAGGAGGAAGTAGAGGGGTTGGAGAAGGTGAAAGAGAAGGAGGAGGAGGAGGAGGAGGAGGAGGAGGAGGAGGAGGAGGAGGAGGAGGAGGAGGAGGAAATTGTGGAGGAGAACGTGAAAGAGGAAGAGTAGGAGTTGGAGGATGGGAAGGAGGAGTAGTAGGAGTAGGAGTAGAAGGAGGTGATAGAGATGGTGGTTGAGAATGAGGAAGAGGAGGAGAAGGAGTTGATCAAGTATGAAGAGGAGATGGAAGGGAAGGAGGAGGAAGAGGAGGAGGTGGTGAAGGATGAGAAGGATGAGGAACCGGTTTTTGTGATAGGAGGTGTAGGAGAAGTTGAAGGCGTAGGGAAGATGGATAAGGAGGATGAGGAGGGGGAGGAAGAGATGAAGGAAGAGGAGGAGGACAAGTAGAAGAATGAGAAGGAGGAGTTGGTGAATAGGAGAAGGATAAGGAGGAGATGGAGGATGAGAAGTAGGAAGAGGATGTGTATAGGATGAAGAGGATGAAAAGGAGGAGAGGAAAATAGAAGTAGGAGTTGATGGAGTAGGTGAAGGAGGTGGAGGATTTTGGGGTGATGGGATGGTGGTGAAGGAGTAAGTAATGGTGTTGTAGGAGGAGGACGACGACGAGGTGGCGAGGGATGATGATGATGATGATGATGATTATTATAATGACTACAAGTCTCATGCCGCACCGGAAAAGCCTGGAAAGCTCATCTCTCATGAATAACATCAAGCTGGGAAAACTTTGAATTTTTTATAAGTCCTAGACACATAGTCAAGTAAACCAAAATGTTTATTTACCTGAACATTCCTAGACTTGGACAAACTTTTTTTCAGATAGATTTCAAGCAGTCAGTATGGGAACAGTGAAATAAAAAAATATTTTTTAAAAGGCGGTGCAGTGCTCCTTTATGATTCAAAAATTTTAACAGTAGTGAATTTTAAATATTTATCCGTTTTACAAAAATATTCATTGATTGGTCTACCGCAGGCGAAAACCGAAGGGTAATAAAGGGTGGCATTTCCTGAAACCTCTCAACTAACATTAAAAATAGCTTTGTTTTGTCTTTTATTAAAGAGAACATTTAGGTGACATATCTTTGACAATTTTGAGTGTAAATCTTTCAGTGCAAAACATAATCAAAAACTTTTAGGTATAAAGTTAGTTTGCTCACTACGCACTCCTTGCGTAATTTAGTGCTAAATTAGCTAGCAAATACGACGCTATAATGCATAAAATGTGACTTGTTGCCATAAGATGAATGGATGATTAAAAAAATAAATAGAATGATATATATGAATAAATAAGTATATATAAATAAATTAAATAACTAATTAATCAATAGATAAATAAACTCTACATTAGATATTTTTTCAGTTGAGTTTAGTAGAAGAAAATTTCTGCGCTTGCCCCTTGTCAAGTGCAATAAAATTAAACCAATGAATTGTGAAACTATAGAAAACAATAGAATGATAATCAAGACACACAGGAACTGTTTTAACGCGACAGTAAAAAAAGAAAAATAACAATCATATGCTGTAAATCTACTAGAGGAACTGGAAGAAGGAGTCCAACAACGATTGGAAATCCCCAGAATGCTCTTCAGGGTGGACAAAATGAGACCAAACACGTGCACAAAGCATTGACAGAAAAAATGATGGACAGCGTCCCTGTTCCACTAGTGGCACATTCCCGCGCCCGCGCTCCTTTTCCCGCGTTCCATTTCCCGCGCCCGCACTCCCATTTAGTTGATTCCCGCATGATTTATATGCTTTGTGCTTTCAAAATCCAACACAAGGGACTAATTCAGGTGACGCTTCAAACCTAACCACCCCTCCCCCCACAAAACAACTCAAGTACCTCCCTGCACCCCATCTTTCATCATCAAAATTTATGGCCTGTTGAAATTCAGATCACTGAGCTTGGCACGTCACCCCTGTTTCTTTGGTCTTACCTTCCGTAAATGTGTGTGTATGGGTTTTGTATCATTGTGAGGACATGTTCGAGTGTGGTAAGCTACTAATGGGGTCCTGTACAAAGTGGGGACGTGGGAGCTACAAATGGGAATCTCTACATAGTCGTGACGTCAGGTATGGCGGTGGAGTCTTTAGTATTTATTCATTCAATGCCACGTCAGTAGAATTTAGAGTTAGTGTATTCATGATTCTAATTAATGAATGCAATATTATTGAATAAGTCCATACAAATATTAAACTTGACGAATGAACTAACTATTTGTATCTGCGATAGAATAAGCATGAATGTAATCTCAATGGAGTAGCGGTCACGGAATCAGACGGGTGACTAGAGCTCCAACATGTCATCTAATGACCCTTTTGAATGTAGTCTCATTAGATTATCCTGTAGTAGCGGACACAGAATCAGGCGGAAGAGTTGAATTCTAACTTTGGAGTAAGTTATTTGAATAAAGTCTATTTGGAATTAGAGAACAAAAATTAATTTCGAAGAATACTGTTACAAAAGCAAACAAGCAGTTTATCACGCACTTGTTCTATTTATATCATTCCATTGTTTTCAAGGACAGACGCAGCTGCGATTTGATTCTTTTCGTTCTGTCTTGTTATATGTCTTTCTCACTCCTATTATTCAAGTCTGCAACTCTCTCACTCAATTCAATTTCTCGAGATCTCTACAGTTTCCCTGAACAATCGAGATCAAGTTCCGTGGCCTTCTCGAAGCGTCTGGTGATTCCAGTTCTTGGAATTATGACAACTATCTCGTATATAAAGGAGCTCACGTGAACCATTGAGTTGAGTCTTACAAAAGCTTGTGTGACAGTTAGTTTTACAAGCCCGTGTGACAGATTGTATGACAGATCTCGGGAGAGAGACAATCCAGTGCCAGTGGAGTAAACAGTGCTTTATTCAGTCTTTAGACAGTGTCAAGTGCAGAGACAAGTGTTTGCTGTTTATGCAGCTTACTAATAGTTTAAAGACGTTGTGTTAAGTGATGTTATTTGGGACTGTCAAATAACGAATTGGAGTGTGGTTTTGTAAGTGATTAGTTGCTCTTTTATAATTTCTTTCTGCATTATTGTACAGTTTATTGGACTCTCGTTTCTTTCATTATTGATCAGCCTGTAATTACTCATTTATTAATTCTTGTAAATAATTACTGAAAATAAGTATTAGCTTGTCATTTGATGATCTATTTTTATTTAATTGATTGAACTTACAAATATTTGTGTAAATAGACTAATTTGTGTAAATAAAGTGCAAGTGTGAACTTTAGTGTTGCCAGCCTTATTTTAGCAATTAGAACCCGTAACAATACTTTTCGATGCTAACCTAAAAAAATAGAATTTGAAATCTAAATTCGAATCTTATTCTTATTCCTATTCTTATTGTTATTGTTATTCTTATTCTTATTCTTATTCTTATTCTTATTCTTATTCTTATTCTTATTCTTATTCTTATTCTTATTCTTATTCTTATTCTTATTCTTATTCTTATTCTTATTCTTATTCTTATTCTTTTTCTTATTATTCTTATTCTTATTCTTATTCTCATTCTTATTCTTATTCGATTAACTTCTATCGAGACCCGAGACTTACTATCGATATGTCGATTCTTATTGAACTATCGATTACATCAACTATCGACTTTTCGACTACTTTTCGACATGCTTTACAATGTCAATTTTCTCTATATCCTCCATGACAGATGAAAAAGTCTCGACACATTTTATCAAAAAATCGGGACATTGCAACTAAAATTCATACCACTTGGACTCCAATATTCATTTATCGTGTGTGGTAGTATGCACGACAAGCTTTAGCCAATAACCATCAACAACTGGTATATTGCACCAGGTAAGCGAAAGGTAGGTTAGGTGCTTCATAGCACCCAATTCAAACAACCAATTCAAACACGTGCTGCTCTGATTAGAACATTGATTGGTTCAGAGTATGATTTTTTGTGAAGTGACTTCTGGCAACCAATCATTGCAGGTGTATGATTTGAGTCCTCTGACGAAAAGTGTTTTAATAAATAAATAAAATGGTAATATTAACAACGCAGTTCGTCATGGAACAGGAAACCCAGAATTTTTATAAATGCTGCATCACTTGTAGTAGGGGGAAAATGAGAGTTCAGGCTATTTTTTCTTTAACCTTAAATTTAAGGTTAACCTGAGTCAACCTATCCAAACCTAACCTAACCTTAAATAGGTAAGTTCAAGTAGAATCAACGAAATCTATCCGATCTCCAAAATTCCCATTTTCACGTGGGTTCCGAACCACGAAAAAATTTGAACTTTTTAACCCCTGGAGCGAATTTAAATTTGAAGACGCCATCTTGTTCAGCCTTCCAAGGCACCCCAAATTCATGTATCAAATACGAATTTTCAATCACGATTAATTGGGGAAAAATAATAATAAAATTTTTGGGTCGTCTGTACTAAAAGCAGTACCGCTTCTGAGTCTAACCTAACCTCAAATTTAAGGTTAACTTGAATGAATCCAATTAAAGCTATTTCAACCTGAAATAGGTAAGTTCAAGTTGAATGAACGCAATCTATCCGATCTCGAAAATTCCCATTTTCACGGGAGTTAAAAAACACGAAAAAATTTGAACTATACCGCAAGGTATTGCTATTTCAACCGCTCAAGATAAATTTAATTAGAAGACGCCATCGTGTTCAGCATTTCAAGGCATCCCAAATGCATGTATCAAATACAAATTTCCGATCACGATTAATTGGGGAAAAATAATAATAAAATTTTTGGGTCGTCTGTACTAAAAGCAGTACCGATTCTGAGTCTAACGTAATCTTGTGGTATAGCAACATCTTATGATATAGTAACTCCTTGCAATATACTCCAATTCACGTTAAAAACCACGAATTGAACTATAACACAAGGTATTGTTACATCTATATAAAAAAAGGATAGAAAAAATGGATACCTCACACAGTATTAATGGTAATTGTCAACGATTTCGTTGGCACACACCCAATACAAACGATATAAATTTATTATCTACTATTTTTAAACCAATTATATTAGAAACAATGATTAAAAATTCTGTAAAATTTGATGGTAATATAAGATGGTTTGTAAGTGTATCTATAAAATTCAAAAAGTTCAACATCAGTGGGGAATCTACCGTGAATACAACATTTCATGGTGAATCCAGAAATATTATATCAATAGAGAATAACATTGAAGAATTTGAAAACCAATTGAAGGAGGCAGAGGGTAAAATCATTGTTAGTTTTGATAAATTTCAACAGTGTGGTTCTGGTTGGATACTTGATTCCATCAATCATCTTGATTTGAACATGGTGAGATATAATCCCATTGGTGGTTAATATGAACTCTCCAACCATTTAAGCTAGTGCAAATTGAATGGTATCATCTTGTTCATCTCACTAAGGCCATTCAAATTCAATCTCCGATTTTGATTATGGAATAAAAAAAATATGTTTTGTATTAAACACCAACACTATATAGGCTTGCAGACTAGATTTTTTCTCCAGTCTTCACTAACAATCTGAACAGTAAACACATTTCTTAGTCAGATGCAGGTGGGTGGGAAGATAATGTTAGAATATACTATATAATTATTAAATCATTTACAACTGATGAGATGGCTAATAATAATATTAACTAAGTTGATGACTGATAAGATGGTTGATCTATTAATTTGAATGGTAAACAATGGGATGAGGATGATCTGCACAAGTGGATATAGCCTATGTTTGTTGATTCCATAGAAACAGCTATAATTCATTGGGTTCATTTCATGTTTTTTTTTTTATTCAAATGAATCTTTGTATAACGTTTGTATTGAACATTATATACAATTTTCTGAATGGAATAAATTTGATTTGATCAGTATTAAATTATTATTGGTGACCAATGAGATCCAATGGATAATTTATTAATTACACTGGTAACCAATGAGATGGAAAATGGGATATATATTTGTAGCTGACAGGATAGGTAATCTTTCAATTGAATTGGTAATTAGAACTATTGGAGAGTATCAATATAATATGAAGGCTTGTGAATCCACCTTTCCACTTCATGTGTGAACAGTGAAGACCTCTGATAAACAGCAAGTGGGATAATAATGTTATTATTGCTAACTGATGAGGTAAATCTATTAATTTGAATGATAACCAATGAGATGAGAAATAGGGTATCATATTATTGGTGGTTGATAAGATAGTTGATATTTCAATCAAATTGGCAAGATAGGAAATAGAGTATAATGTGAAAGCTTATGAATAAAGCTCCTAATCTACACCTCACCTAATGTCTGTGAGAATGTTAGGGTATGTATCAATATTATATTATTTGTGGTTGATAAGATGGCTAATATTTCAATTTCAATGATGATTTTACAAGATGAGAAATATATCAATATCATATAGACAAAAAGACTAATTGAATTGCTGTCTGATGAGATGATTGATGCATTAATTACATTTGTGTTTGAGGAGATATACTAAAATTCAGGTATAGGTTTAATTAAGATGAAAATCTGCACAAACCCTACCTTGTTCAGTTCACAAAAACGGTTCAAATTCAAGCCAGCACTATATAAAGGCTTGCAAACCACATTTTTTTATCCAGTCTTCACCAACAATCTGAACAGTAGACACCTCTCTTAATCAGATACAAGTGCATGGAAAAATAATGCTATTAAATCATTGGTAACTGATAAGATGGGTAATATAAGTTGGTGATTGAGGTTGATCTATTAATTTGAATGGTAACCAATGAGATGAGAATGATCTGCACAAGCAGATATAGCCTATGTTTGTTGATTCAATAGAAATAGCTTTATAATCAATTGGGTACATTTCATAATTCAAATGAATCTTTATATATAATGTTAGTATTATATACAATTTTCTGAATTTGTTTTGATTGGATATATATCAATATTGGTAGCTGACAGGATAGCTAATCTTTCAATTGGTTATTAGCAAGATAGAAAATAGAATTCAATATAAATACTATATAATGTAAAAGCTTGTAAATCAACCTCTTCATCCACCTTCCACTTCATGTTTGTGTAGATCTATCAGGTCTGGGTGGAAGGAATGGAGATGTTAGGGTATATTTCAATATCATTGATGACTGACAAGATTGTCAACTTTCCAAAATACATATGAACTTCTGTCAATTCTACTTGCTTCCCAATTTATCCATTGAATTGATAACTGATGAGATGACATTGGTTACCAAGAAGATATGACAAATTATACTGGATTTGAGGGTATACGTGTATTATTGGTGATAAGATGGTTTATCTATTAATTACACTGGTAACAGGGGATATAGCAAATAGTTATACACTGAGTGTTAAGTTACATAAATATTTTATTATTGATAACTGATAAACGGGCTAAACCATTCATTTAATAGGTTACTGATGAGACAACTCATTTCCACTTACTTCCCAATGTATTAATTGAATTGATAAATGATGAGATGATTAACTACACTGGTGCTTGAGGCGATAGGGGGATATTTATTTAGAAATTAGATCAATTCTGCTGACCAAGGTAGTTCAAATTCTTGCATCACACACTAGTTTCTGTTGATGAAAAACAAAAAAAAATGAAACTGATGAGATGACCAATTATTGAATTTGAATGAATATGGTATGTTAGAACTTATTGATTATAACTCTTAAATCTGAATAAAACTCAAATATCCCAATTTTTCTGAACCATTGGGCTGCATTAGTGCTATGCTTATAATTCATTTTTTTTTTGTTTTGGAAAAATCAGTAGTTATATTCAAAGTGGAATTCTCAAGTTCAAATTGGATATAACATAAAATTTAGATTTTTCATAGAAAATTTGTGAAGGAAGCATTAGTGGGCTATGATTGTTATATCTTTACTTTATTGTGTTTTGAATAAATGAATGATTTTGTAACAGAAGATGACTAATCTATTGATTTCATTGGTTACTAACAAGATGGTAGCTGGTGGCTGAGGATTTAGTAAATGGTGATATATGTACAAAATGTTAGGGTAGATTAAAATGTAATCTATTAAATTGATTACTGACAAGATGACTAATCTATCAATTACATTGGTGTGTATGCAAATGAGGAAGAGAGTATATTGATATTATATTTTATTAGTAGCCAACAAGATAGTTGATACTCTGTTTATGACTGATTTAAATGGTGAGTGAAAAGATAGCTAATATTTTAATTAAATTTGCAACTAACAAGATAAGCAATCTATAATAGAGGTGAGGGCTGATGAGACAGCTAATCATTTTCCATTGAATAACAAGATGGTGGAGCTGTTAATTTTATTGGTTTCTGATGAGATGGAAAATCTTTCAATTGAAATGATGGCTGACTAGTTTATCATTGATGTTCAAGGAGATTGAGATGTAGTGGATAGTCTCACATGCTACCTAATGAAATGATCAATGAATTTATTGAATTGGTGACTCAATAGATGGCATTGATTCAGTTGGAGACTCTTAAAAGATTACATCAGCAGCTAAAAAATGACAAATATTTTAATTGAATTCAAAGATGGTAGGGTACTTATTCCAGTCCAACTTTTCAAAACACCCATAACATGCACCCCTGTAATTTCTACATGCTTCTCAATTTATTAATCACATTGATGACCGATGTAAAGGTTTATCTATTAATTTAACTGAAAATGTGGTTTGTTGAGGAGATGGGGAATAGGGTATTACATGTTAAGTGACTGACAAGTTGACAATGTAGAATTGGTTGCTGGGGAAATTGATAAGTACATTAATGACTGAGGAGATGGTGAATAGGTTCATAGTAAATGTTAGGGTGTGCATATTATATTACTGATGTACATAATGTATTAATTGATGGTTGATGAGATCTTTTAATTACATTGACAGCTGGGAGATGTTTAATCTATCATTTACATTGAAGACTGAGGGAATGATATACTAAATTTAAGGATATATGTATGTAATATTATTGGTCACTAGCAAGACAGCAGGATGATTACTTTTTCAAAGTTTAAATTCCCAATACACCTATAATGTGAGCCTCTATCATTTCCACATGCTTCCTAATTAATTTATAGATGGATGAGATGACTAATCCATTTATATTTATGACTGAAGAGATGGTGAATCTATTCATGAATGCAATGATTTATAGAACTACTTCTGCTCAATTTATTAACTGAATTTCAGTGAAAACTAAAGGGTAATTACTGTTTTATGACCCACAACATCAATTATATTTGAATTTGCATTAAAACGAATGAATGTGTGAGTCTCTTGAACAGAGACTTTTCATCTACTGAACTCAACCTAAACTACCCTGGGTCTGGGGGGTACCCCCAGACCCCACCCCTCCAACCTGTAATCAAGTATATCAGTGACACTATATTGGGTATGAAGTTGAAATACACAGAGGAGTATAATATTGATACATACCCTAACATTCTCACAGACATTAGGTGAGGTGTAGATTAGGAGCTTTATTCATAAGCTTTCACATTATACTCTATTTCCTATCTTGCCAATTTGATTGAAATATCAACTATCTTATCAACCACCAATAATATGATACCCTATTTCTCATCTCATTGGTTATCATTCAAATTAATAGATTTACCTCATCAGTTAGCAATAATAACATTATTATCCCACTTGCTGTTTATCAGAGGTCTTCACTGTTCACACATGAAGTGGAAAGGTGGATTCACAAGCCTTCATATTATATTGATACTCTCCAATAGTTCTAATTACCAATTCAATTGAAAGATTACCTATCCTGTCAGCTACAAATATATATCCCATTTTCCATCTCATTGGTTACCAGTGTAATTAATAAATTATCCATTGGATCTCATTGGTCACCAATAATAATTTAATACTGATCAAATCAAATTTATTCCATTCAGAAAATTGTATATAATGTTCAATACAAACGTTATACAAAGATTCATTTGAATAAAAAAAAAAACATGAAATGAACCCAATGAATTATAGCTGTTTCTATGGAATCAACAAACATAGGCTATATCCACTTGTGCAGATCATCCTCATCCCATTGTTTACCATTCAAATTAATAGATCAATCATCTTATCAGTCAGTTAATATTATTATTAGCCATCTCATCAGTTGTAAATGATTTAATAATTATATAGTATATTCTAACATTATCTTCCCACCCACCTGCATCTGACTAAGAAATGTGTTTACTGTTCAGATTGTTAGTGAAGACTGGAGAAAAAATCTAGTCTGCAAGCCTATATAGTGTTGGTGTTTAATACAAAACATATTTTTTTTATTCCATAATCAAAATCGGAGATTGAATTTGAATGGCCTTAGTGAGATGAACAAGATGATACCATTCAATTTGCACTAGCTTAAATGGTTGGAGAGTTCATATTAACCACCAATGGGATTATATCTCACCATGTTCAAATCAAGATGATTGATGGAATCAAGTATCCAACCAGAACCACACTGTTGAAATTTATCAAAACTAACAATGATTTTACCCTCTGCCTCCTTCAATTGGTTTTCAAATTCGTCAATGTTATTCTCTATTGATATAATATTTCTGGATTCACCATGAAATGTTGTATTCACGGTAGATTCCCCACTGATGTTGAACTTTTTGAATTTTATAGATACACTTACAAACCATCTTATATTACCATCAAATTTTACAGAATTTTTAATCATTGTTTCTAATATAATTGGTTTAAAAATAGTAAATAATAAATTTATATCGTTTGTATTGGGTGTGTGCCAACGAAATCGTTGACAATTACCATTAATACTGTGTGAGGTATCCATTTTTTCTATCCTTTTTTTATATAGATGTAACAATACCTTGTGTTATAGTTCAATTCGTGGTTTTTAACGTGAATTGGAGTATATTGCAAGGAGTTACTATATCATAAGATGTTGCTATACCACAAGATTACGTTAGACTCAGAATCGGTACTGCTTTTAGTACAGACGACCCAAAAATTTTATTATTATTTTTCCCCAATTAATCGTGATCGGAAATTTGTATTTGATACATGCATTTGGGATGCCTTGAAATGCTGAACACGATGGCGTCTTCTAATTAAATTTATCTTGAGCGGTTGAAATAGCAATACCTTGCGGTATAGTTCAAATTTTTTCGTGTTTTTTAACTCCCGTGAAAATGGGAATTTTCGAGATCGGATAGATTGCGTTCATTCAACTTGAACTTACCTATTTCAGGTTGAAATAGCTTTAATTGGATTCATTCAAGTTAACCTTAAATTTGAGGTTAGGTTAGACTCAGAAGCGGTACTGCTTTTAGTACAGACGACCCAAAAATTTTATTATTATTTTTCCCCAATTAATCGTGATCGAAAATTCGTATTTGATACATGAATTTGGGATGCCTTGAAATGCTGAACAAGATGGCGTCTTCAAATTTAAATTCGCTCCAGGGGTTAAAAAGTTCAAATTTTTTCGTGGTTCGGAACCCACGTGAAAATGGGAATTTTGGAGATCGGATAGATTGCGTTGATTCTACTTGAACTTACCTATTTAAGGTTAGGTTAGGTTTGGATAGGTTGACTCAGGTTAACCTTAAATTTGAGGTTAAAGAAAAAATAGCCTGAACTCTCATTTTACACCTACTACTTGTTACTTCAATAACATCAGGAACCTGTAGCATGACAATTATCCAAGTTAGATTAAAAAAAAAAATTTTTTTTTTTACAAATTAGGAGTGGAATCTTCCATAAGATTTTGCAGTAACTACAATTTCAATTACTTATGGAATTCGGTTGTTAACTGCTATGCTACAAGCCTACAAGCCATTACAGTTGTATTAAAATCTGACAATCCCCAAAATGTATTAACAAATTACAAGTAAAATCGTACATAAGATTTTGCAGTAACTATAGTTTCAAGTACTAATGGAATTCGATTGTTAATTTATTGCTAAGCTGCAAGCCCTAGTGTGTAGTAAAATCCGACAATCCCCAAAATTTATTAACAAATTACAAGTGAAATCGTACATAAAATTTTTCAGTAACTACAATTTATTACTAATACGAATTACAAATATAATTACAAAAAAAACTAATGGAGTTTGATTGTAAATTGCTATGGAAAAATACTAATTGCTACAAATTGCAAAAAAGACACTCTTCTCTGCTGTAAAATGATTTCCCGGTGGTTCGGAACCCACCTAAAACCAGGTCCAACTCATCAATCACCATCATCCAACTCATTACACACGCACAGGTCCCAGACCTATGTGGGCTTCATCCTCAGAGAAAAAAAATGCTAATGGAATTTAATTGTAAATTGCTATAAAAAATATAAGATTTATTTCATGAGTCTCATTCTTAGAGTAAGTTGCAAAACCATAAAAAATAAAATAATGGAAAGGCTTTAATGATTAGGTATTATTAATGAATAGAATAACAGTATAATTACAGCATTAAAACAGTAACTAAACAGAATTTATTAATTTCGAATTCCTCAAAATGCTATTAATTTATACTGTAGACTTCCGCAATGGCGGATATTGACAACAGTATTGAATGTCTGATGGAAATCGATGAATGCTTCTGTACAATAATATCAGTCACCACCGGGAATCGAGCCGCGGACCTCCCAATTGTGTAGAAGGCGGTGACTAATATTTTTGTAGAGTAGCATTCATCGATTTCCATCAGCTATTCAATGCTGTTTTCAATATCCGCCATTGCGGAAGTCTATAAATTAATACCACTTTGAAGAATTCGAAATTAATAAATTCTATTTCTGTATATTTGTCAGTTTGTTAAATTGTGAGGTACTTCAAACTAACTACCGTAGTAATTAAACATTGCGGTAGCAGTTTATGGTTTTCACTCATGGAAAACTATCATCCGCGAATCAAGACAAGAAAAAGGGCACTTCAATTTTAATTCATGAATACGTTTTATTACCAATACTGTATTGTGCAGACAGCTAAGAGATGATTAAATGCCCATCAACCACCGTTCAGTTTAGGCTGCGAACTAGTAATAGAACATCTGTCGGGGAAACTGAAGGCTATTGG
This sequence comes from Conomelus anceps, assembly GCA_948455865.1. NCBI lineage: Eukaryota > Metazoa > Arthropoda > Insecta > Hemiptera > Delphacidae > Conomelus > Conomelus anceps. The sequence continues at coordinate 20,741,978 of OX418227.1, read as the reverse complement.
CATTCTGTCCAATAACATGAAGAATTGGATGGGTGGAATTTTTTTTATTTTTTTTTGGCCTGCCAAGTATTTTTGACATAACTGGGGCTTTTTTGAGGCAGATGAAATTTTTTTCTCATCTTTCTTATAACTTACATTTGTAGAAATACTCCAGTATTTACTACTCATTGATTATTCAATACTCAATGGGATTTTCCAATTTTTTAGATACCTGAATCAAAGCAAATTTTGGTAACTGTGCTAGTAACTTCGTGTAGGCTACTACATTGCTGAGCGGTCATTTTCTAATTTAAAATCTAACCTTAGAAACTATATACCAGCTACTCTAAATTGTTGTGTGCTCATAAGGGCCTACTAGTTAATAGTAGGTATTAAATTATACGAGCCGATATTGCCAAGTCTAAAATGAGCGCTGCTGGGCAGAAGGGTTACTGTAGTCTAGTGGTTAAGGCGCCCGACCAGCAATTGGGAGGTCTGCGGTTCGATCCCCAGTGGTGACTGACATTTTTGTACAGTAGCATCCATCGATTTCCATCAGCTATTCAATGCTGTTGTCAATATCCGCCATTGCGGAAGTCTCCAGTATGAATTAAAATATTTGATGTTGAATTAAGTTTAATACTTCCAATTAATATTTCGATATATTTAATAGAATTAAATCAATGACTATTATCAAGAATTTTAATTTCATCAATTATTACCTACGGACTTTACCATAAATCCTAGAGGAATTTGAACTTATTTTTGATCTTTTTTCAATTTTCAATTCATTTAGCACACAATAATATTAACATACACTATTAACAAAACAATAAAGCAAAGAACAAACAGACTCGAACATTACTCAACTCACATTTATTCGAAATTAATAAATTCTGTTTCTGTATATTTGTCAGTCTGTTAAATATTGTCAGTTACTTCAAACTAACTTGTGATTGAAACTAAATAGAAGTTGTCAAATTTTACTAAAACTTCTGTTTTGTTGCAATTATGGAAAGATTTCACAATATCATCATCAGTTCTACTATAGCTTCTGATATATACATTTTACACAATTTCATTCTATTCTACCAGTTTGTGGAGTATTAGTGTTGTGGAACACGTATCAGGGAGTTGCACGTTTGTTTCTTTGTGACACGACACCTCATTATCGTTTATGACTCGAACTCTACTCAACTCATATTGCAATTCATACAAATTAAGCTTGCTGAATCGGCATCTTTCTCCCAAATTCATCAGCACTAATCCATCACTGCAAACAGAAGCAAATAGTTGCAGCGTCTTTGCAATTGTGAGGCGATAAATTAACGCATGCGTACATCAACAGCTCGCGCACGAGAACGTGGCAACAATGGCTGCAAGCATCTAATTGCAAGAAACACGTAACGTCACAATACAGAAGTGTCACGTGACTCGGATTAAGGCGCTTGCACATTATACGCAATAATGCAATTGGAGCGTGATTTCCTACCGCATACAACTCACTCATTGGCATACAAACTTCATTGACACTTATTTTTAACCGCTTCCAAACAGGAGGAGATTTATTCGAACTGTTTTTCATTTTCATTTTATGTTTGTAAATCAATTATTCGAACACTATTGAACTGATTTCGATGATTTTTTTAATGAAAGAGCATCATTCAGCGGTGGACGTCTTAGTACGCGAGTATTTAATTTTTGAGTACCATTTCATTGAAGTCGGTTTCTTTTTTCTTTTAGAATTTGTTTTAGTTTTGGAGGATGAAGCTCACATACGGGGTTACCAGATCCAAATTTTTAAAAGAAAGATATATTTTTTTTAATCATTTATCAAAAAAGCCGTACAAAAAAATTAATACTGTGAATAGAATTCAGTCAATAAACTACAATAATAATTAATATTTTTTGCATAAACATGAGTTCAACATTTGAATATAGTACAAAATTGATGGGACTTGTAAAGTAAACTTTATCAATACAATTATAATTATTATAATTACTACTGTACCTTCTGTCATCACTTTAAACAATTTGAAGCACATCAATACAACACAAAGACTATGTCTATAATAATATTAAATTTGATACTTTGATGTTAATGGCTTGTTTCCGAAAAAGTCGGACATTTCTCATATTTCAGAAAATCTGGAAGGATAGGAGGTCAAAAAGGAGGACATGTCCTCCTGAAGCCGGACGTCTGGTCACCCTGCTCACATGGGTCTGAGACTCATGCAAGGGCGATCCCAGCTTGGAAGCTTTGAGAGGGTCAAAATCTTAATTATTTTGAACTTTTTTTTAAGATTACTCCTTCTTCCTACCTCTTCATCAGTGAATTTCTGATGATCTGGGACCGTTTTTGTACCTGTGCATGGGTGATGAGTTTGGATGATGATGATAATGATTGGTGAGTTGGAGCTACAGTTTTAGGTAGGTCCCGAACCATCGGGTTGAATTGGTGCTTATTGTTGAATACTATTCAATATCTTACCAACTGAACTATTATCATTTAATAATAAAAAAATCATCTATTTTTAAAATATTGTAGAATGGGTCAAAGAGAATATCTTCTTTAGAATAGAAAATTTAATCTAGTTTCTTGATCTTATATGTGTTATTTTTATTTATTATCTGTCCTTATTTTTTACTTATGCTTATTTTATTTTCTCTTATATTGTAGCTGTAGTGATTTTTACTATTTTATGTTTCCTTGATCGGTCCTGCGCTCAAGCTATGCTCTGCTAGGTCGAAATATGGGTAACTAAATAGTCTAGAATCTTAGTTAATATCTTTATTTAAATTGATGTATTTTGTTTAATTGGGAAATAAATCTTATTCTTATTCTTAAGAAAAAACTATTTTATTATCATGATAAGAAGAGAATTTTGAATAGATCAATCCGCAAGAGTCTAAAACAAAGTAGAATCAAGATGTGTAGAACAATGGTACAATTATTGGAAGAAGTTGGTGGGCTTCGCAGCAGATAAAACTATTGAAAAATAAAGATGTTGTGAATCAAAATCAAACTAGGCGATAGCCTCATTCTTTAATTTTATTTATCGTGACAAAATTACAAATGAATGTGAAGGCGCAACAGACTCAAGTCCAAAACTGCTCTCTTCACAAATTTTAAATATGTTATATTGTCCGAAACATTGAGGTTAATTTAAAATTTACCAGAATACTCCACTCAAAAAATAATAAATGATTCCTTTTCACTTCAAGGAAATTAATTTGAAAGCTCACTCAAAACTAAACACTAAAAACCGTAAATAATATCAAATTTTTATGGAACTTTCAAGCCGAAAAATACAATTTTGTTGCCATGGTAAACAACGGTAATTTTGAAAGTAGAAACGCGAAATAATCGACATTTAAAAATTCTGATTTATTCTGTAATATTTTTCAGTTTTATTCGAAACGTTCCCAAGCAATTTTTAAAGCCACTTCTATGTCGAATTCTATAATTTTTTTTTCAATTTTATTCTTCAAACATTGTCAATAACACTCAACATTAATAATTAGTTGATAGAGCGTTTTTTGTGTACAAGAGTTCCTTTCACGTCAAAATTTCGCCTCGCTTCAACTAATTGATAGTAATTATGGTAACTAGTGTATGAAATTGTCCTGTATATTTCTGTTAATCTGACTAGTCTTATACTCCTTAAAACTAGAGTCTTCAAGACGTGGTCTACAAAAAAAAACCCTGGAATTCTGAAATTCTTTATTATCCACTCACCGAGACCTCGTTCTTCTCCAGCAAATAACTTCAACAGCTTTCTTCTCCAAAAAAACTTTCAATCAACAGCTTCCCAAATTCAAGTTTATTTCCTGCTTTAGAAATTGAAAACAATTTTAATTGTCTCTTTCAACGTTCAACATTCAATATCCCTTCAAAAAAAAGGTCTGCGTCCCTTCAATGGACAACTAGACAGCGTTCGTAGGAAGGCCAACAAATAGTGCAATTAGCCTGAGTGGGCCCGTGCTCCCGTTTTAGCCAAAGTGCTGACGACAGCATTTTCGAATGGAAAATTGTCGTTACAATGATATTGAGTCCGCTGCTAATCGGGTTCTAGCTAGAAAGTATCACTCGCTTCAGAGAGCATCATACTATTGGAATAAAGAGGGCTTTTCAATCCGAATTAAAATAGATTCTAGCACCTGTTACGAACAAGTCTACAACCCGCTTAGTTCTACAATAGAATTGGAATATAAAATATTGGAACCAATGTAAAGGCCCCTTCAAAATCGGATATTTGCTGGTGAAGGGGCGGGAAGGAGGACCAATCTTCCAAAAAGTCACCAAGTTATAATGGGATCTATATAAGAGTATTTTTTTATTTTATTTTTTTATAGATTACGTCTTGGAAACTCCAGTCAATCGTACTATTAGTATAAAGATAGCAATCATATTATTCATACTAATCATACTACAAGTCATAGCAATCATACTATTGGAATGAGGAGGGATTTTCAATCCGAATTAAAGCAGATCCTAACACCTGTTACAAAAAAGTCTACAACACTCTTGGTTCTACAATAGAATTAGTTTATAAAATGTTGGGAACAACGTAAAGCCCCCTCCCCCAAATCGGAAATTTACTGGTGAAGGAGCGGTAAGGAGGGTCAATCTTCCAAAAAAGTCACCAAAGTTATAGTGGGATAATTAATAATAAGACGAAGTTGTTGCAACCACATTTATTGAAACAGTGAGATACTAGTTTCGGATGTTACTCCATTATCAATCTCAACAAACTAAGACTAAAGTACAGACTAGCTTAATGTATACTAAACACGGAATGATACTATTGGCTAAGGGATAGGCTGACCATCATTGACGGTTTGTGATTGGCTGAAGGCCATAACAAGTCACGCCTTCTGGTGGGAGGAGCAACAAGCAAAAATAAGAATCAAATCAAGAACTAAAAAACCGTGAACATCTAGAAAGAAATACAGAAGAGCAATACACAAATAAATTAGGCTAGAATTGAATCATTTCAACTTAGAAATTCGAAGCTCACTAATGCAGTCAAGGTCAACCGAGAAATACACGAAAGTGCCGTTATTGAAATGTAGGTCAGAGTAATGATGAAACCAAGTTAGTATTGGAATCTCCAAAGCTTCTAAAATGTTCAATTGTTTACCTTTGTCAATCAAGCTTCAATTTTCTTTGCTAAAATGATTCAATTCTAACCTAATTTACTTGTGTATTGTTCTTCTGTATTTCTTTCTAGATGTTCACGGTTTTTGGTTCTTGATTTGATTCTTATTTTTGTTTGTTGCTCCTCCCATCAGAGGGCGTGAATTGTTATGGCCTTCAGCCAATCACAAACCGTCAATGAAGGTCAGCCTATCCCTTAGCCAATAGTATCATTCCGTGTTTAGTATACATTAAGCTAGTCTGTACTTTAGTTCTAGTTTGTTTGAGATTGATAATGGAGTAACATCCGAAGCTAGTATCTCATTTTTTTTTTAAATGTGGCTGTGACAACTTCATCTTATTATCCATTATGGATAACTTCCACAATATCAGCTTGTAGTAGGATTTATATGAGTATTTTTTTGCTGTAGATTACGTCTTGGAGACTCCAGTTAAGTAGTAACTTATAATACAAGTCAGATCATCAATAATTATTCAATCTTATACACCAGTTACCATACTTACTATATCAATTAGTTGAGGTGAGGCTTAATTTTGATGAGAATAGAACTCTTGTACACTTTTAGAAGCTTTATCAACTAGATATCTCCTCAGTTATTTCTATATTTCCAAAAGTCTTTAAAAACTGCGGTAGCTTGTTGTAGAGTTTTCTACCAATATAACTAGGTTTTTGTTTGAATAAGCTACTATTGTGACTCACCAAGTGATAATCTCCTCGGCTTCTTGTATTGTAATCGTTTACGTCAAGATTTTGGTTAATATCGCTCTTTTTACAGATAAAGTAGCTTCATACACATATTGATAACAAATATTCTGTCTTAAGTTATCTAATAAAGATTTTCTAACTTTATTTTAAAAAGAAAATTCCATTTGTGACTCCCAAACATTCCAGATGGGACTGCTCCTGAACCAATGGAAATTTTTGATAAATTTGCATTTCTTTAAATTGTTGGTGATATCAACTTTATGTTGTTTTTAACGAAGTAAAACATGATTAATAAGCTTTTACTTAGAATATACATTAGTAGAAATAGTTATTATGATATTTTATATTAGTCTATTCATATATATTTCAGTTTTCATCTTGAAAAAATTATAAGATATTTTGTTATTTTATAGTACATTACGTTATTAACCTGGAAATTCTGATTGCTGCTAATAGTTTAGAGTTACCTGCCTGACACTGATATTTTTAATCTAATGAACAACAGGGTCTTATTGAAATTTTACTAACGTCTGTCCGTCTGTCCGGAGTTTTTAAAAAATTGATATGGACACAGAATATGATTATATAAGGGTATACTAGCTTGTTTTTGTACGGATGATTCCGACATGAGTCTGAAGACTTGTGCGTGGGTAATGAAGTGACTGGGTGAACAGGGTAGGACAGGATATCCAAGCTTTTTTTACGGATGATGCCGACATGAGTCTGAAGACTTGTGCGTGGGTATAATGAGATGAATGATGAGAAACATCCATGGCTGAATGAGATTCGATTCCCAAGCTCCAGGAATCGAAGCCAGACAGAGTCGTATCTAATCACAGACAAGCGCTCCAATAAACTACGCTACCAGAGCCGCCAAGCTACAAACTAATTTATTATAACACTGTTGTTTATTTTTAACAGTTTTTAGTGTTTCGTTTGAAGTGAACTTTTAAATTAATGTGGTTCAGTGAGAAGATTCATTTTGTTGTTTTTTGAGTGAAGGTTCTTAGCAGATTTTAAATTTTTAGTCTGTTTAACCTCAATGTTTTGGACAATGTAACATATTCAAAATTTGTGAAGGGAGCAGTTTTGGACTTGAGTCTGTTGCGCCTTCACATTCGTTGTAAATTTGTCACAATAAATAAATAAATATTATTAATTATTGCAGATGGCTCTCTTATAAAGCATTCAAGATTGATTGTTAATCCAATACAAACCATTGAAGTCTCTTGAGCTCTACTAAGTTATAATTTTATAATGCATGCTCTAACATGTGAAGAAGCTTTCAAATGCAGTCAATATAGAAATAACTTACCAGAGTTTGTCAACCAATAGCTAACTTGTTGGATGAGTCATCGACCTTGGGAACTCCTATGATTGGCTGATTTATTGCATACGATTTCAGACAAGGTTATCAGTGCAACAATGCCTGACCAGGTCCATTAGCCTGACCAGCGAACACATAAGACCAATAGAAGGGGCTTCTTGTCGCCGAGGTGAAGCCACTTGTTACGCGCTCGTCCACTACAAAGATGGCGGCGAAGGGATGACTCACCCAAGTGGCGAGCGCTTGAGAAGCCAGTTTTTGCTATTTATTCTTAATTTACATATATATTTTCACAATTTAAATAAAATAAATGTTAGCACTGAGATCCAAGTACGCTAATCAGTTTCATATTATTCTATTTTGATTTTATTGTCCAAATAGCCTATATTGGAATAAATTATTTTAAGATATTATCCTATGTTTTTTTTTTAAAGTAGGCTACTATGTTTTCTTATAATTTTAGAGTCTTATTAAACTATTATCAAGATGCAAATTTAATTTCAAATTTGATCGAATTGGGGCTTATTACTCTTTGATTCAATACTAATTGAAAGAATCAACTCTCGCATCATTAGTTAGGTCAATAATTTGTTGAATCAAGCTGTTTTTCTTTGAATTAACTTGCAATTTTTTAAACTGCTAAATTTCAAAAATCATAATTAGTAAATACTAATTGTGTCAATCTGATCATTTATTCCAATGTAGGCTATTTGGAAAATGAAATCATAATATGAAATTAAAAGTCGATGATTTGATTAGCCTACTTGGATTTCAGTGTTACCATTTTATTTTTTAAATATTAGATAGAATCCCGATTCAGATAGTTTAAGGATCGAAGGATATTATGCAGTTATGTTTATAGATAGGTGATCATCTTAGTTATTATAGTATATTTACTCAATCTTTTTGTAATGCAATGTTTCTAAGTTTTAAATTAAAATGTAGGTCTACAGATTGAATACACTGTTCCAGTTCTCATGTTTTATGTAAAACCTATCATTTTAATTCTGGATCCTGATTGAACTCATTGTATATTGCTTAGCCCATCCCATGTTGACTGCATTTCAGTTAGGTTAGGTTAATTCAATTTTTTTAATTCAAGCCTACTTTTTTTAATTGTTCTTGTTTGTTGATTTCTATGTGTTCACGGTTTTTGGCTCTTGATTTTGGCACTGAATTTAATTTTCAATTCAGCCCCTTCTTCTCACCCTTCTCCATCTTCATCACTCTTTTTCTTCTTCCTTTTTCATCTTCTTTTTCTTCTCCATCTTCTTCTACTTTTCACCCTCTCCATCTTATCTTCCTCCTCCTCCTCCTCCTCCTGTTCCTCCTCCTCTTCCTTCTCCTACTCCTCTTACTCCTCTTTTTCCTCATCCTCCTCTTACTCCTCCTCTTCCCCCTTTTCCACCTCTTCCTCCTCTTCTTTCTCTTCCCCCTCTTCTTCCTCTTCCCCCTCTTCCTCCTCTTTATCCTCTTTCTTCTCTTCTTCTTTTTCCTCCTCTTCCTCAACTTCCTCCTCTTTCTACTCTTCCTCATCTTCCTCCTCTTTCTACTCTTCCTTTTTCTTCTTCTTCCTCCGTTTCCCTTCTTCTTCTTCTTCTTTTTCTCTTCCTTTTTTCTCCTTCTTCCTTTTTCTTCCTCTTCTTCATCTTCTTCTTCTCTTCCTTTTTTCTCCTTCTTCCTTTTTCTTCCTCTTCTTCTTCTCTTCCTTTTTCTTCTTCTTCTTTTTCTTCCTCTTCTTCTCCCTCTCTATTTCTTCTTCCTCTCCTTCTTCATCTCTTTTCCTTGTTCCGTCGACAGCTAACAACCGATCTTCAACACTTAAGGCTGTGCGCAGGGTTTTTGGTCATATTTTTTTCGAAGTTTATTGTATTGGATATTATTAAGGCATTGAAATGTTGACTATTGCCATGAGAAATTATTTTTTTCATCTCAAATATTTTATGAAATATAAGAGTTCAAAGTTGAAATTTTTCGGTTTTTGGGGACAATTGATCTCTCCTACAAGTTATTTTAAACTTTTGATAATTTTTTTTTTTAAATGAAAGACACATTGAATAAAATGACATATTTTTAATTCTGAACAAACTATTAGTTTTCTCAAAATAAATTTTGTAAAACATGCAAAAAATTTCAGTTTCTCAAAATATTATTTTGAAAAAACCAATTGTTGAATTGAAATGAAAAATGTGTCATTCTTTTCCCCAAGGTGTCTTTCAGTTATAAAAAAATTATCAAATGTTTAAAATAACTTGTAGGTGAGTTCAATTGCCCCGAAAAACTGAAAAATTTCAACTCTGAACTCTCATATTCCATAAAATATTTGATGAAAAAAATAATTTCTCAGGGCAATAGTTAGCATTTCAATACTTTAATAATATCGAATTTAAAGAACTTCGAAAAAAATTATGACCAAAACCCTGCGCACAGCCTTAAACATTCTAGGTTATGTTAGTTTGAATAAGTTATCCAAGTGACTTGTAGGTAAAAGAAGATTTCTTCATCTGTGGTAAAAGTAAAAGTAAGATATTGCAAGTATCAGATGATATAGTGAGTGTAAAGATTGTAAGCTTCTCGTGAGATGTTTAGAACACTCGCTTGGCTTGCGTCACAATTTACATTTGAATGCATAATCTACTATTTTATCCTTACAAGCAATACCGCTATTCAACATACGGTCCATTTTCTATGTTAACCTGACATTTGATAACCTAATCATTCTTCCGAGACACTTCAAGTAAATCGATCTTGCTCTCTTCACTGGATAATGTCGATAAAATGAAGTCCATTCTCCATGGTGGAGCCTACTCTCCATAACAAAACCGCTTGTCAGTGAGCTTCCTTCATGGAGCTTCCTTTGCGTAGTCATGACTGATGGGTAGTCGTCTATTGAGTCCAGCTATCAATGGCCTTCGATTTTCCCGTAGAGGAAAACCCCCTCGCTTTTCTTCCATGTCTGTTCCATCATCAGTCATTGTTACGTCTGAATATTGAAATTAGGACAATAATTTTGTAAAGAAACACAAAATTTCCTCAATCATGTTGAGATGATAATATCAAATTTTACATTTTACATTGCATTCTCTCGATTATATTGATAAATACTCGTATTAAACGCAAATAAAACTGGCGGGTGATTGTGGCACCATCTGTTGGAGGTGTTGGTAAGATAAAGCTTAAAATTGCATTCATGTCTATTCTAAAACATATTGAAGATGTGCCAATCATATGACTTTAAAATCAGGTATTATTTACGTGTCGGAGAAAAAAGAACAAATACTCGTTACGTGTCCAGTTATAAGGATTCAGCAAAGGCTTGAAATGGTGCTACTCTTCTTTATTCCTTATTTTTGTTACTATTCTATTTTTTAATTTTTGATATATTTTATTGTAATTCACTTTTATTTCTCATAGTTATTATGATGACATTTTAAATGGAAACAGAACACAAAGGAGAATAGTTCGAAAGAACTTTTTTACTGCTTGAAATTTACCAATACCATAACAGATGGTGACGTCATCACCCGCCAGTTCTATTTGCGTAGGGAAGTGATAGCCGTGAGCCGTAGCAGGTATCTGTTGAATCAGATTAGATAAGCAACGCTCTCCTAGGCCCTTTCTATAAGGGTGACCGATTGGATTGGCCAGTAAAAAGACTGTTCTCTACTGTAAAATCACTTCCCGGTGGTTCGGAATCCACTTAAATTATAGGTCCACTATTTTTCCAATAACATGGCTCAAGCGGCGAGGTGTCACTACCCGTTGGGGTCTCCCCAACAATAAAAGCCATACGCATTTACTTTTAATAATGCAGTTTTTGTAAATCCTTTAATTTTTGTGGATGAAGAGGAGAAGAAAGAGAAGGAAGAAGAAGAAGAGAAGTAAGAGGAGGTAGAGGAGGAAAGGAGGAAGGAAAGGGAAATGAGGAAGAGTATGAAGTGAAGGAAGAAGTGAAGAAAGAAGAGTAGGAGGAAAAGAGAAGGAAAAGGCGGAGGAAGAGGAGGAGGAAGAGGAGGATGAGGAAGAGGAATAGGAGGAAGAGGAGGAAGCGGAGGAAGAGAACAGAGAAGGAAGAGAAGGAAGAGGAATTAGAGGTGAAGGAAGAAGAGGAGAAAGATGAGGCAGAGGAGAAAAAATAGGAAGAGGAGAAAGAAGAGGAAAGGGTGGGAAAGGAGGAAATGGATGAAAAGAAGGAAGAGGGGTAGAGGAGAAAAAATAGGATAAAGAGGAAGAGAAGTAAAGAAATGGATCTTAAAAGGAAATGGACTGGTAGAAGTAGAAGAGAAAAAAGAAAGGAATTAATAGAAGAAGAAATAGAAAGAGGAAAAGAAATAGGAGGTGATGGAGAAAGAGGAAGAATTGGTGGTAGAGTGGGAGTAAAAGGTGATAGAAATAGGGGAGAAACAAGGGGAAAAACGAAAAGGAAATGGATGAAAAGGATGAAGAGGGGAAGAGAAGAAAAATAGGAAAAAGAGGAAGAGAAGTAAAGAAATTGATCGTAAAAGGAAAGGGACTGGTAGAAGTAGAAGAGGAAAAGAAAGGGAAAGTATTAAAAAGGAAATAATAGAAGAAATGGAAGAGGAAAAAAATAGGAGGTGATAGAGAAAGAGTAGAAAGAGGAGTTGTTGGTAGAGTGGAAGTAGAAGGTAAAAGAAGTAGGGAAAAAACAAGGGGGAAAAGACGAAAAGGAAGTGGAACAAAATAAAAAGAAACCCCAAGTGTAAGAAAATGTAGGATTAGGAAAAATTTGAGAAAATGAAAAAGAACAAAGCGGCGGTCAGTGCTTTTATCATAGTTTACGAGCAGCCTATCTGGTAATGATGGGACATCCAATCATGAAATGAGGCCTCTTGGTAAAAAAAAACAGTTTATTTTGTTGCCTGGCCCTCTTTATTTGGTAAAGCCAATTAATTATAAAGGCTCTCACATGATCGAATTTCCATTGCGAGGAAAGTAAAACTATATTCGATTCAATAGTGTAGGGTTTCAGTGGTTTCAGAAAAATTCTGGAGTTACAGAAATAATAAAGGAAGAGAGAGTGAGAGAGAGAGAGAGTTAGAAATAGTGAACTAGAAAGAGGAGGGAAGAGAGAGAAGGAAGAGTAAGAGAGCGAGCTAGAGAGAGAGGCTAGAGAGAGTAATTGATGGGAAGGGAGGTGGGAAGTGATAGAGATGGTATGATGGAGGGGGAAGAGACAGTGAGGGGGGAAAGAGAGAGAGAGAGAGTTTGTGATAGTGGGAAAGAGAGAGTGTGTGTGATAGAGTGGTAGAGAGAGTGAGAGAGAATGAACGAGAGAGTGTGAGTGCTAGTGGTAGAGTGTGAGTGCTAGTGGTAGGGGAAGGGAGAGAAAGTGTTAGTGAGAGGGGGAACAAAGGGAGAGGGTTTTTGTGTGTGGGTGACATAGAGTGGTGAATTGAATTGAATTGAATTGAATTTTTTTTTATTAGATTCCAAAAACAAAAAGCATACAATTGTACAGATACAAAGCATATACTTAAGATAAAATACATTTTTATAAGATAAGGAATCAATTCTCACATGAACCGCAAGGTTTGTTGGTGAGATTGAGTTCATATAAATATTGTATTAAAATTAAAGTAATATTTAAAAAATAAAATTTAAAGAAGAAGGAAATCTAAAATGTTGTAATACTTGACTGAGTAGATGTAACTACTAAAAATGAATAATAGAAATGCTAAAAAATTAAAGAGCAAAATAACAACTACTTTCGCACTGGTATATAGTTATAGAGAGAGTGTGTTTGAAAGAGAGAAAGATCGAGCTAGAAAGAGGAGGGAAGAGAAAGAGCGTGCTAGAGAGTGGGTGGAAGAGAGAGAGTGTGTGAGGGGGAAGAGAGTGTGAGTGGGTGGTGGCAGGAAGGGGGGAAGAGATAGAGGGGGTGTGATGGAGGGGGAAGGGAGTGAGAGAGAGGGAAATAGAGAGAGAGAGAATGGGGGGGAACGGAGAGATAGAGTGAGAGAGAGTGAGTGTGTGATATACAGTGGTAGAGAGAGAGAAATGAAATTTTTCATTATTATCGTGACAGAGAGAGAGAGATAGAGTGGGGGGGAATATAGAGAGAAAGAGAGAGTATGAGGGGGGAAATATAGAGTGAGAGAGAGAGTGTGTGTGTGTGTGTGTGTGATATAGTGATAGAGAGAGAGAGAGAGAGAGAGAGAAATAAAATGTTTCATTATTATCGTGAGAGAGAGTGAGAAAAGTGAGTAAGGTGAGAGGGGAAACGGTTCACTAAAGTAGTGGACTTCATTACTACATTTAAGTTTTTGACTTTAAGTAGACTTTACCATTGAAAGTTCTCTGAATCCTTGAAAGTTTGTTATTGCTAGAATTTTGAACAAAAGGAGAGTTGGCTACCTTTTGTAACAATGTGGAAAAATACGCTTTTAGAAAAATAAGTATATGACTTTAGCGTTTTTATAAATTAGAGAGCAATTGGCCGCTCGTTGAGCTCGGTGTAAATTTCAAATTTATTTCCCATTTTACAACAATGATACTTGATGCTTTTCATATGAACCAATATTGCAATGTTAAATATTGATCATCACTAATGACATTTCAATAATAATATTTCTGACCGAACGAAGAGAGGTCTCTGTTTCAAGTCGACCATTTTGCATTTGTCTGTCTGTCACGCATTTACGGCTAAGCGCGTGGACCAAATTCAATGACACTTTGCATGGATCTTCCTTTAAGAAATGTCCAGCGATTTATGTGTAAGGATTTTCGAAATTTGCTTGCATTTAAAGGATATTTAAAAGGGGGAAAAAGTAAGGCTCAATAGGAACATATTATTTTTCAAATGAGCTTCCCCATCATATGCAATTGGAATTAGATTCATAGATAGCCCCCGGGCCCCTTTACTCATCTGGTTGAGCCTTATTCATATGGATAAAGTTGTCATTCATAGGAATAACATATTTGTTTGAGAGAAACAAATCATCTCTAATATTTCAATTAAGTATAATAACAAGTGATTAATAAGTGAATGATACTCAAATTTAATTAATATTGTTTTATAAACTCATTCGTCAGACCTCATCAATCACCATCATCCAATTGATTACCCACGCATAGGTCTCAGAACTATGTGGGCTTTATCCTCCAAAAAAAAAGAAAATAAAACATTTGAAATCTAATTTGAGCAATCAGCTGTCCGGCAAATAGAAAACTCAGCCTTTTTTATGTGATACAGAGTGACCTTTTGTTGAAAACAGGCATGAAATAGAATACGCAAATTGAATCAAGGGTTAGGTCTGTTGACTGTGTTTTATTTTGCGATGGTGATTATATTTATGTGAGTACGTCGATCATGTTCATTTGTGAAAGCACCCTTATTGCGCCCTCTTGGGCTTGAGGTCTACTGTGCACAGAGCTACTAGTTATAGACTGCGTAGGTCGTGTAGTCGATATCAGTTATAATCTTAACTTTGTAACCAGTCAGTTATAATTAGCTTTCAAAACTTATGTGACATACCATCATTAGTGAAGCTGCTTCATATGTAGGTTGAATCCACGCATATTAACATATTGTTACGGGTTCTATCTCTAAAATAACGCTGTCAACACTTAAATTTATCACTCGCACTTTATTTACACAAATTATCTACAACATGCACTAATCAGTTATATCTTACACAAAAGAAATCATTCAAAAAACAGATAAATCGATAAGGTTCAGCTAATAAAGGTTTGCTATATTACTGTACAAAGAGAAAGCGCGTCTGATAGGCTGACTTTCATTGAAGGATTGGCTAAAGGTCATAAGAAGTCACGCCCACTGGTGGGAGTAGCATCAAGGAATAATCAGTGTCAAATCAGGAACCAGAAACTAACAAACACAAACAATACACAAGTAGGCTAGAACTAAACAATTGAAATAAAATAAACATGAAGCTGAATGTAATGCTTGGTCAACCAAGAAAAACAAGAAAGTACCGTTATTAAAGAGTAGACCGGAATTATGATGAAACCAAGTTAGTTGTATGGAATTTTTTTAATAAATTTGATCGTATAAAGTAGTATTGGAATCGTTTTTTACCAACCTAATTATCTCTAATGCTTCTAAAATGTTCAGTTGTCTTCCTTTGGCAAAATAGTTAGATTCTACTTTCGGTTGTTACAAGATTATCAATCTCTAACAAACTAAATTACAATACAGAGTAGCTGAATATTTATACTAAACACTGAATGATACTATTGGCTGAGGGTGAAAGGGCTTTTGATAGGCTGACCTCCATTGCAGGTCTGTGATTGGCTAGAGGCCATAACAAGTCACACCCACTGGGAGGAGCAACAAGCAAAAATAAGTGTCAAAATCGAGAACCAAAAACTGTGAACACTTAGAAATCAACAAGCAAGAACAATGCATAAGTAGGCCACCATTAAAAAAATTAAAATAAAAAATCAAAGCATACCGAAATGCCAAGGTCGACCGAGAAAAACACGAAAGTACCGTTATTAAAATGTAGGACAGAATACCTCATTACCCATGTCACCTTATCTCTCAAACTTGCAGCTTTAAATAGTATGATTTATAGAGCTTAATTATACCCATGAGCAAACATCACTTTCAAAAATCGATTAGTACTATTCAACAGATAGCTATTACATATAGATATGAGAAGATCATTGCTGACAAAATTTTAAATAATAATTTCCTTTTTAGGAGACTAGCAATTAGTGCTAGCATTACTGTAACTGATAGCCTACTGGAGAAAGGTCATTTCTCCATAACGGTACCTTATCTTGGCTTAGTATCTGATAAATTAGGAAAAGAATTGGAAAAAAGGTTTGATGTAGCTTTTCAAACAAAACCTATTTTAAAGGGTTTGTTCGAGTGTACTAGTGATTACATTGATATTTGAGATAAAAGTGGAGTTTATAAATTAAATTATAGTGATTTTAATGCCTGTTATGTAAGTCAGACCGGAAGAAGTTACAAACGTAGAATAAATGACCATATTAGAGATTAGAAAACCCAAAAAGGAGACTCAAATTTTGCAGAGCATCTCATTACTAGTGAACACAAGTCCAAGGCTGAAGAAAATGTTGAATTGTAATGTAAAATATATTCCAAAACTAGTTTAAACGATCAAATTTATTTCAAACAATTCAATACAACTCAAGTTACTTTGTTTAATCATAGTCCTGGCCTACATTTCAATATCTGTACTTTCGTGTTGATCTTGACTGAATTTCAGTGAGCTTCAATATTTTATTCCTTTTTGTTGTTTTCTATGAGTGTTCACGGTATTTGGTTCTTCATTTTGTCACTTATTTTTGCTTGCTGCTCCTCCTACCAGTGGGCGTGACTTGTTATGGCCTTCATCCAATCACAAACATGCAATGAAGGTCAGCCATTAGACACACTTTCTCCCTCACCCAATAATATGTATAATTCCGTGTCTAGTATATATTAAGCTACTGTGTACTTTAGATTTAGTTTGTTTGGGATTGATAATGATGTAACAGCCGATATTAGTATCTCATTGTTTTCAATGAATGTGGTTTTGGCAACTTCAAGTCTTATTATTCATTTACTTGTTCTTTTATTCCATTAGTAACCTTCTCATATAATCTCATTTTAACAGCTGATATCCTATTAATATTGGTGTTACAATAAATAGAAATTTACAAATTACAAAAATAAAAGATTTTGCAGTAACTAAAAAAAATACAAGTACAAGAATATGAAAAACAAGGTATTTAGATTCAATCTGTAAATTGTTATGCAGCAGGTCTTTCATTCAACTACACATCTGAACAAACATGTCAAAATACCATTTATGGTTGTTACACCATTATCAATCTCAAATAAGGGGGGGGGGGGGGTGGTGAAGGGGAGCTCTGGGACCCCGTCCTTGAATACGCTTCTGATGGACTGAATGCTGGAAAATTTATAAAGAACTGGATAAAAAAGAATCATTTTTCAAATTTGAATTCAGGACTTCAGGAAATATCTTTCGAGGAGGTTCGAAGAAGGTAATCTGTGATCATGGAGGCTTCTGTATCTGAATAAGAGATTTTTGCTATCGACAAAATGACTTAGAAGTAAGATTCTCTACTGTGACATGATTTCGTTACCACATTGAATGTTCTTATTTCAACGACCTCCTTTGAGAAATAGATTTGGAGGAAAATCATTCAACTTCAAAGAAAAAGAACGAAATAATCTTTAAGATAAGCAGGCATCATTGATTTTCCGACTCAGACATTGAAAGAGATGACGTTTTGGATAGGTACTGAAATTGAGATGAGATGAAACAAAATTTGGGATAAAATTGAGAAATATTAGTTTGATATGAGCGAAGGAAGAGTTCTTTGAATTCTTGAGAGATTTCTTTTGAGGATGAAGCCCACATAGGTCTGAGACGTGGGTAATGAGTTGGATGATGCTGACTGATGAGTTTAACCTACAGTTTTAGGTGGGTTCCGAACCACCGGGAATTAATTTCACATCAGAGAAAAGTGTCTTTCTTACTGGCCAATCTAATCGGTCACCCTTACAAGAGCGCCCAGGGGAAAGAAGCTTATCTCTATCTGATTGAACAGATACCTTCTACGGCTCACGGCTATCACTTCCCAGATTTTATTGAAGTAAATCTGTAAACATGCCTGCATGTTAGCATGCCAACATGCGAATTATAGCATGTTTTCACCGACATAACCACGAATTATGGAGTGTGACGATGAAACCAGCGCCCGTTTGGGCTGCAAAATTAATAAGAATTATCGAGGGCACCGAAATGAATTGTTTTTCTACGAATTATAGAGGTTATTTCAAGGAACTGAGCTTCTACTATGAATTACAGAGAATTACGAATAAACGAGGCCTGAATTATCGAAGTTCTACTGTAGATGAATATTAGCATGAATTTACTACCAAATAATGAATGAGATTTATTGAAAATGTTTAGAATTAGAATAAATAATCTAGTAAAACAACCAAGCTGCTCTAACCCTATTAGATAGATAGATCACTACAATTTTAGTCCAACCAAGCTTGGCCATGTAAGGATTGTGTATGTCCACAAAACCAAACGCAAACCTAGAAAGCAAGGGAGTTCGATATGTTGGATCGAAGCCAGATTCACTGGCTGGTATTCGGTACCGCATTGACTGTCTGAATTATGTATTGCATTGTAGCCTAGCCTATCCAGAACATATTTCTTCTGCTAACAGATAGCACTGTAGATAGCTTGTTTTAATTGATCGAGCTAAGCTAACAAACAATGTATTTATGTAATCTACTCCATTAGGATGGTCGAAAGTGATATAAAGTAAAGAGTGATGTATAGAGATAGTGGTGAGAAGGAAGAGAAGGAGGAGGAGGAGGAGGAGGAGTAGGAGGAGTAGGAGGAGGTGGCGAGGAGGAAGAGGAGTAGGAGGAGGTGGAGAGGAGGAGGTGTAGATGTGGAGGTTGAGGAGTAGAAGAAGGTGAGGAGGAGGAGGTGGAGAAAAGGAGGAGGTGGAGGAGAATGAGTTTGAGGAGAAGAAGGAGAAGGAGGGTGGAAAGAAGAGGGGTAGGAAGAGTAGAAGGGGATAATAAAGCAGAGGAGGAGTAGGAGGAGGGGGAAGATGAGGAAGAGGAGGAGGAGGATGATGATAAAGCGGAGGAGGAGAGGAGGAAGAGGAGGAATTTGAGAAGGAGGGTTGAAAGAAAGAGGGTAGGAGGAGGAGAAGGAGATAATAAATCAAAGGAGAAGAAGGAAGAGGTGATAAAAGGTGGGGAGGTGGCGAGGAGGAAGAGGAGTAGGAGTAGGAGGAGGTGGAGGAGAAGAAGGAAGAGCAGAAGGAGATAATAAAGCAGAGGAGAAGTAAGAGGATGGAGAAGATGAGGAAGAGGAGGAGGAGGATGATGATAAAGCGAAGGAGGAGAGAAGGAGGAGGAGGAATTTGAGGAGATGGAGGGTGGTAAGGAAGAGGAGGAGAAGGAGATAATAAATCAAAGAAGAAGAAGTAAGAGGTGGAAAAGGAAGAGGGGAAGAGGAGGAGGAGAATGAAATTAAGGAGATGTGGGAGTAAAAGGGTGATAAGGAACAGGGGGAGGAGCAGGATGATAATGATAAGTAGGATGATAAAAGAGTGGAGAAGGAGAATGAGAAGTAAAAGTGGGAGGAGGAGGAGAAGAAGTAAAAAATTAAGGAGAAATAGGAGAAAAATGATGAGAAGGGAGAGGAGTAGGATGATGATGAGGAGGATGATTGAAAAATGAAGAAGGATGAAGATGAGAAAGCTGGTGAGAATAAAGAGGGGGAGGAGGAATATGAGGATGAGGAGGAGGAGAAGGATGAAGAGGAGGAGGAGGAGTAGGAGGACGAGTATGAAGAGCAGAAGGTTAAGGAGGGCAAGGAGGAAGAGGAAGAAGCGGAGAAAGATGAGGAGCAGCAGGAGGAGGAGGATGAGAATGAGGAGGAGGAGGAGGAGGAGGAGGATGAAAATGATGTTGAGGAGGAGCAAGAGAAGGAAGATGATGAGGATATAAAACGATGAGGATGAGGATGAGGATATATAATGAGGAAGAGAAATAAAACAAAGAAGATGAAAGAGAAGGAAGAAGAATAAGAAGCATAAAAATGAAAGTAAGAAGTAGACGAATGGAAAGATGATAGAAGTTGAATAATTCAACAGAAAAAGCTAAGAAGAACATCTTTGAGTTTATCGAATAAATAAACTTGTTTAAAATTCGAATTCGGGATCAGAAGATCATGTGCAAGAGCTTCAAAGAAAGTAATCCTTGATCATGAGACCTGAACCTGGATAAGAAATTTCTGCAATTGACAACATGAATGCATGGCAGGTATCTGTTCAGTCAGTTAAACTCAGGCTCTGGTCTCTGGGCTCTCTTTGTAGAAGTGATCGACTGAATTAGCTAGGAAACAAGATTATTCTCTGCTGTAAAATCACTTCCTGGAGGTTTGGAACCCACCTAAAGCTGTAGGTCAAACTTATCAAGGTTCATCATCCCTCATAAGGGGTAGCCTAAATGCCCTAGTGATGAAATACCCAAACTCTGGCAGAGCTAATGTAGCGAGTAATGCGAGTACATCATATCACTGTCCCCAGGCTATAGTCTGCTGGAAAATTTCAAGCAAAACTTGCAGCTGAAGGGGATATCAGCTTCAACAAAACCTCAGCTAGGTATTAACTCTTCATTAATTCAGTCAGTCACGCTAACAAATTTATCAAGGAGTTCTCTCCAACATGAACATATACAGATATATACATCTATACAGAAACATGAAGGAGAAGGAGGAGAAGGAGAAGGGAAAGGATAAGGAGAAGAATAAAGAGAAGGAGAAGAATATGGATAAGGAGAGAAAAGGGAAAAGGAGGAGGAGGAGAAGAATAGAGAGAAGGAGAAGAATATGGAGAAGGAGAAAAAAAGGGTAAGGAGGAGGAGAAGAAGGAGAAGGTGAATGACAGGGAGTGGGAGAGAGAGAGGGAGAAGGAATGCGAGGAGGAGGAGGAGGAGTGAAAGGGAAAGATGGTGAAGGGGTAGGATAAGGAGAAGAAGAAAGAGAAGGAGAAGAATAAGGAGAACGAGAAGAAAAGGAGAAGAAGGAGGAGAAGAAGAGGGTTAATTAGAAGGAGTAGGAGAAGAAGGTGAAGAAGGAGAAGGAGGAAAAGATGATAAGGAGAAGGCAAAGGAAAAGGAGAAGGGAAAGGAGAAGCTAAAGAATTTATCAACGAGTTCTCTCTACGACATATACAGATATATATTTATACATACAGAGTGGTCCATATGTATGGGAACCCCTAAATAAATTGGAAATTGTTTCAGCTAGAATAATCTTACTTCCAGGATAAGTTATTGATTACTTCAACGTACAACTTAATTTCTACCCCTTCTCAGGGAAGGCCAAGTGGCTTTAACTCAAATATTTTAAATGAGAACACCCGTTGTGTAACACGTCATTTTAAAGGTCTCTTTAAAACAAGAAAATTTAAATAAATAGAAATTTTATATGATACTTCCAAAATGGCGGCCGATTGAAATTTTGTTTTCAAAGAAATAATTGCTATAGCAATGACACCTAAAATGTTCGTGTTTGATCAAAAATTTATTGAACAAATACCAAAATACATTAAAAAAACTCTGTTATTTATTTAATAAATTGTTTATTAGATATTGCTTGCAAATTAAAAAAAAAATTGTTCCACTGCATTTTTTATTTGAAATGCTTTGTAACTGATGCGTAGCAATTCAAGAAATTTAGAAAATGCTATTAAAGAGACTCATAAATTATATAATTAAAATTTAAAGTTACAATCATTAAAATACAAAATTAAAAAATATATTTTGAATAAAAAAAGAGGAAAAGTTTATTACATAGATAACATTGAAAATATTGGTAATGAAATAAAATTTCGTTTTATTGACAGCTGATCATTAATATCTAATTATTAACAGCTAATCATTCATTTATTTTATTTTGATTTGCTGATCAATGTTGCAATAATGCTTTGTTGTGTATTATTATTTAGTGTTAAGTATTCCTACAGTAATAATCGTTTGTGGTTATTTTTTAGATTCGTTGGCTAAGTTTTTTTGTCATTTTGTACCTCAAATTTACCAGCAGCTTTTCATTACCTCGTTCTATTGTTGTCATGGGTTCAATTGTGTTTTCGTAATAATACATTTCTCTATTAATTATTTTTCATACCTAAATTAATTATTTTTTGTTAATAATTCTTTTTTTCAATAATAATTTAACATAATGTCACTTAATGAACAGGAAAGGATCACACTCTTAATGATGAAAGACTTTGGTGGCAGAATTAGGTTGTATGAAGAAGTATGTGATTTGTTCAATGCCACATGTAATAATTGTACCCCAATCTCTAAAAGTACTGTGTCAAGAACCATACAACGATTCCAAGAAACAGGGAGTGTTACTAGCAGAATAAAATCTACCTAAATCTGCCGCAGATGATAACACATCATTACAAATTCTGCAAGCATTTGTTAAGGATCCTCATGGCTCAACATGAGAAGTAGCAAAAGAATATAACATGAGACAAAGTTCAGTGCTTTGGATATTGAAAGATACACACTTCAAACCATTACAAATACAACTCATGCAAGAACCTAATGAAGATGACTTTGATCAAAGGCTTAGGTTTTGCAAAACTATGATGAAAATTATGTGTGCACAACCAGATTTATTGAATAATATTGTTTTCAGTGATGAGGCCACGTTTTCCTTGAATGGCAATGTTAATCACCACAATTGTGGTCTGATGGAAATCCACACTGAGGTATTGAAACCTGAACCTAAACCTGGATCTAAACCTAAACCTGAACATAAATCTGAACCAGACCTAAACCTAAACCTGAACCTAATTCTGAACCTTGAACTGGACCTAGACATGAACCTGAACTTAGACCTGAAGCTGGACCTAGACCTAGACCTGAAGCTGAACTTGAACCTAGATCTCAACCTGAATCTGGATCTGAACCAAGACCTGAAGCTGGGCCTAAACCTGAAGCTGGACCTGAACCTCTACCTGATCCCTTACCTGAAGCTGGATCTGAACATGAACCTAGACCTGAAGTTGGACCTAAACTTAGACCTGAAGCTGATCCTCAACCTGAACCTTAACCTAAACTGGACTTAAACCTTAACCTGAACCTAAACTTGATCCTCAACCTGAACCTTAACCTGAACCTAAACCTGAACTTAACCAGACTTTCAAACCAGACCCTTGGACTAAAACGTCAGACCATAATGTCAGACTTCACAGTAAGAATAGATGGTTGAATGGAACCATTGGACCAGAACATTTGTTGTACCTGACTGTTGTACCAAACCGTTGGACCAGACTGAAGGACCAGACCAACAGACTAGATTGTCTGACCAAATATTAAATCATGTATTTCCTGGAAGATGGATTGGACAAAGAGGTGAAATAGAATGGCCGTTGAGATCACCTGACTTGACATCACTAGATTTCTTTCAATGGGGCCACTTAAAAAGTATTGTTTACTGTAGTAAGCCAGAAAATATAAATGAGCTTTGAAATAATATTGAAGAAGTAGCACAAACTATCAATGAGGAATCATTAAGAAATGCAGTGTCATCATTTTACAATCTACTAGCACACTGTCAAACGACTTGAAGAGGACATTTTGAGAATTTTTTAAATTGGAATGTAATTTTAATAAACAATTTACTAAATGAATAACAGAGTGTTTCAATGTATTTTGGTATTTGTTCAATAAAATTTTGATCAAACACAAACATTCTAAGTGCCATTGCTATAGCAATTATTTCTTTGAAACCCAAAATTTCAATTGGCCGCTATTTTGGATACAAGTATTGTAGAAAATCAGTTGTACATTGAAAGGAAGAGTAGTTGACCAATATTTGGAAGTTACAGTATTCTAGCTGAAACAATTTCCAATTTATTTAGGGGTTCCCATACATATGGACCACTCTGTATGTATAAATATATATCTGTATATGTCGTAGAGAGAACTCGTTGATAAATTCTTTAGCTTCTCCTTTCCCATTTGTGTTGTTTTCTTTCAAGCTGTGTGAAGGAGGCAGTTGTGGGTGCTAACCTGTTGCCTCCAAAGAGATTGTATTGAATAAATTAATTAATTAATTATAAATAAACTCAGTATCATGTATACTTTTCCTTATGTATTGTCTTTTTTTAAATCTTTTTTTTTTGATATTGTAAACTGTATTTGATGAGTTTGTACAAAGTTTGCTTAAACCTTAATAAAGAACTTCATATTTCTTCTATCTATAGTACTAATTTCATAATAAACATCAGTTACCTATCTGTAAAAATCTTAAAAATCTAATGCGGGCTGCTTAGCGCAGTTGGTTGGGGCGTCGCAACTTCAGCTTGCTGTCGTTCAAGTGGTCGTGGGTTCGAATCCCTCTCCACTGTCAGGCATTTATGTGTAATCATTCACCTCATTACCCACGCACAAGTCTCGGACTCATGTAAACATCATTAGCAATAAAAAAATAGAAATAAAAAAAAATGTCTTTATTGAATTTACTCTGGGGTTTGAAATTGAGAATCTCATTCCCGTAAATAAACTAGTATCAAGATCATGGCAGACCCAATAGCTGTCATTTTCCAATGAGTCTATATTATACTTTTTCACACCTTCTGCACCCTTTTAACACTGTACAAAAGTAGAAAAAACGTAAATAATAGTGTCAAGGGATCCGTTCTACTCTCCGTTACTATATAGATTTCACTATAGTTTATATATAACTGAAAATATAGATATATTTTGCTGTATGGTATATGAAATCTGTTCTGTAGTACCCTATTTGAAAATAACGAACAGCAGACTGAGGTTTTCCTGGTGCTTGTTTCAACAATAGACTCGCTCGTATACCTCCATCATCAGAACTCTCTATTGGCATTTTCTCTCTCTCATCCTCTCTTACTCACTCTTTATCTCTCACTCCCTGACACTTTCTCTCTCTCATCATCTCTATCGCTCTGTCTCTCTCTCTCCCTCTCACACTACCACTCTGTCTCTCCCTTACTATTTCTTTCAAACTTTCTCACACATTCTCTCTCTCGTTCATTTTCTCTCTCTCTCCATAGGCATAAATGTGAAAATTGTCGTAAATCTGTCATTCGCATTCACCATGCTTCGAGTCCCATTGCAATGGCAGGCATAGCCACGAAGTGTGCCGTATAATATTATCGTATTTTCTTTCTCTTACCCCCATTCAATCCATCTCTTTTTCACACCCTCAATTATCCGTTCTCTTTCTCTGTTTTCCAAAAGTGTTGGTAAGCAGCCACCATTCCCGACTGTCAAATCTAAGGAGTGCTTGACGCGTTTTTTATGGATGTTGAGTTGGTTGAATTCTGTCGAGGCGTTCTCTCAAGCAGTCTACATCGTGTTCTGGGTAGAGCGCTCAAGAGGTTTGGGAGGAGAAATGAGTGTGGGAAGGAAAGGAGTAGGAGAGGGCGGAGGAGAAAGACGAGGGCGGACGAGAATGACAAGGAACAGATGGTGGAAAAGGTCAAGAAGAGGGAGGAGAAGGAGGAGGAAAAGAAGGAGGAGGAGGAGGAGGAGGAGAATAAGAAGAAGGAGAAGAACGATGAGGGAATGAGAAAGAAGAGGAGGAGAAGGAGAAAGAGAGGGAGGAAGAGGAAGAGAAGGAGGAAATGAAGGAGAAGGGAAAGGACGAGAAAAGGGGGAAGAATAGAAAAAAGAAGGAAAAAGAGGTGGAGAAATGAGGATGAGGAGGAGATGAAGTAGAAAGAGGCGAATAAGGAGAAGGAGGTGAAGGATGAGAAGAAGGAGAAGGAAGGAAACGAAGAAATGGAGCAGAAGGAGGAGAAGAAGGAGAAGGGGGAGAAGGAGGAAAAGGAGGAGAATGAGGATGAGAAAAAAGAGGAGGAGGAGGAGAGGAAAATTAGGATGAGAAAGAAGTGGAGGAGAAAGAGGAGAATTAGGATGAGGAAGAAGTGGAGGAGAAAGAGGAGAATGAGGATGAGGAAGAAGAGGAGGAGAAAGATGAGGAGGAGAGGAAGGAGAATGCGGAGTAGGATGAGAGGGAGGAGTTGGAGAAAAGGGAAGAGAGGGAGAAAGAAGAGAGAGAGAAAGGAGAGAAGAAAGAGAGGACGGACGAAAACAAGGTGAGTAGGGAAAGGAAAAGGAGAACGAAAGGAATAATGATGAAAAGGAGAAGGAGAAAGAGAAGGTAGGAGAGTGGATGGTCGAGAGGGCAAGAAGGAGGAGGAGAAACAGATGGAGAATAAGGTGTAGGGAGTGGTAAGAGAAGGAGGAGAAGAAACAGATGATGAAAAAGAAGATGGAGGAGATTGTGTTAATATCTGTTGATGTAGTTTTGATCGTTTAATCTATCAGCAGAATTGTTTCTTATCATAGTTATTTCCAAAGCTTCTAAAATGTAGAAAATGTCTGAATTCATTGTTGATTTGTGTCTGGTCAATAAGAAACATGTTTTCTACTTTTCCATGGCTGTTCTATATTGGGAGATATTTCATGTTACTAATGGGCGTGTCTAGTATCAACCAATGACACGCCTCCAACGTGGTGTGCGACCAATGAGAGTATCCCATTGATGGTATAGTTCCAAATTACTTTTTTGCTTGATATTCAAACATAAATAATAAATGAATTCAACACTAACTTAGTGAATAATAAGTGATGAAATTTTCTTTCTAGTGGCGAAGGATATATATTGTGGAAGGTATCCATGATGAATAATAAGACGAAATTGTCACAACCACATTTATTAAAAAATATTGAGAAACTAGTTTCGATTGTTATACCATTATCATTCTCAAGCAAACTAAAACTAAAGTACAGAGAAGCTAAATATATGCTAAACATGTAACAATTTACAGAGAGCTATTACAAATGGATATAAGAAGATCATTGACGATAAAATTTTAAATATATTGAGTAGGAGACTAGCAATCAGTACTAGCTGTAACTGATACTGTGGAAAGGTCGTGGATAACGGTACCTTATATATGAAAGAGTTCCTTTCACATCAAAATTAAGCCTCACCTCAACTACAGTGCATTTCACGGCTGAAGACCTCTGGCCAGCTTGGTGCGTTATCCAATTGGAATGCTCTGCATTGCTGCCATATCGTGCTGCTTATCTCCTTTGAGCACGCATGCGTATTAGACCCAAATAGCTCATTCTGCTCTCAACAGTCGTTGCGTTCACTTCGATATACTTATTGGGTTCACAACGTATCCTATTATTTACTAGCATATTTCGCAAGCTTTTTGCTAGTGATTAACATTACTGTGTTCGTCATTTTCAATTCCATTTTGTTCATCTATTTTTTTTATTAATATTATTATAATTTTCATACTTTTTAATATGTCCGTCACAGAAACATCAAGTACTCCAGTGCATAATTTCTAAAATTTTAGGTGTGGGAACGCTCATTTATTCTTCTAAACCACCCTCTCTATTTTCTAGTAAGGCCTAGTTAAACATACGATCACCCCCTCGCCCAACCCCGTTAAAATCTCGGTGCCTACTCTAAATTTCCTATAAACCTGTTTTTATTTGCACCAACCATTTTGTATGAAGCATTCATTAACCAAAATACTTTTCTTAATGAATGGTGAAATAAAAAAAATAAAGCCTTCTTTACATTTTTATTTATATACAGTACACAGATCTCGCATCGCCCTACATTACAGTACTTTATTATTATTCACAATATTTAGCATCATTATCTGAATAAATAGCGAGATGAGACACCTTTGGAATAAGATTGGCGCAAACTGTGCGTTCCCTTGTGTTCCAGCACTCTTGGGAGGTAAGGGAACGCCGTTCCCTTGCGTTCCCACTGAAATTAACCCCTGAAGTACTCCAAATATCCGTTTACGTAAAGTAATTTGTAGCCAAGCTCGAGCCATGGTGTATAATGTACGTATTATTTTTGTAAAATTATCAAAAAAAGAATTTTGGGACAGTGTAAATTTTAAACAAGTTTTGAAACTAACTTCTCAGAGGCTTCAAATATTAGTGATAGGGTACTATTACACATAATATTGTTATGCTTTCTACGTGTTTGTGGTTAAGGCTGTGCGATAGGTTTTTGGTGATAATTCTTTTTCGGAGTTTTTTTAATAAGCGATTATTAATGTATTAAAATGTTATCTTTTTTCAACTGTTTCATTCCGTCTCATTCAACAGTTGGGTTCTTCAAAATAAAATTTAAAAGTACAAAAAAGTTTAAATTATTCTTTTAAAACTAATTTTTCAATCATTATATAAAATAGGCTATGTATATTTTTAGTCTCTGATGTGTCTTAGTTATAAGAAAATTATCAGAAGTCAGAGTCAATCATAGGGGATATAAAAATCGTCAAAAAACTCGAAATTTCAATTTTGAGCGCCCATATTTCATTGAATATTTTTTTCCAATTTTTCATAACCGCAATACATGACATTTTAATACTTTAATAATTGCCAATACAAAAGCTACGAAAAAGAATTATCACCAAAAACCTATCGCACAGCCTTAAAACATAATTGTAATCCTAGTAATATTTTTGAATGTCACTCGCTTAAATAAAGCAATTCACACTGAAGGAGAATAGTAATAAATTAATAACTCGTGAAGTAGTTGTCGTACAAACATGGGATTCGGACTGAATTCTACTTTGTAATGTGGCGAATAGATTAATTACTGATGGATGTCGTATAATGTTTTAATTATTAAAATGCAACAAGTAGAAGAAATAATCAGAAATTTGTCGCGAACATCTGTCCATCAGTACAATAGCAAGCGTGCGTTAGTATTGGCAACGCTGCTTGCATGTGATTCGCTAGCTCCGAAAGTGGTGGGTGACCGTCTCTGCGCTCAGAGGTCTTCAGCCGTGAAATGCACTTTAATTGAAGTAATTATGGTATCTAGTGTATAATATTGTTGATCTGACTTGTCTTATACTCCTTAACTGGAGTCTCCAAGACGTAAAAAAAAAGAAAAAGAAAAAAATATATACGGCCCAGTAAAGAACGGTCTTGATGTAGCTTAGCTTTTCAAACCAAAACTATTTTAAAGAGTTTATTCGGGTGTAGTTAAGACAAATTGATATCTGGGATAAAAGTGGGGTTTACAAATTGAATTTCGGTGATTGAGCTACACTGTATTTCAATTTTAGTTTGACGTAAAACTGTCTAAACTATAGTATATCGAATCTAGTGGTTCGTACAGGATCTGTATTCGTATGTTTTGAAAAATATTGTTAATTAAATAATAACAATGATATATGAGCTTTATTATTAATTTCGAATTTCTCAAACTATGTTCTGCATATTTGTCAGTTTTATAAATTATCAGTCATTCAAAATCAACATATGAGCTTGTTATCGCAATATATAATAACGTTTAAGACGCTAAGCGTCGTGAATAAATGACTTATTGATTGAGTCAATAATAGCCATTCATTTACGACGCCCAGACGCTTAGGACGCTTGGTGAACGCTTCGAGTGCGGACGACTTTAGCGTTACTCAGGGTACGACACTGAAGTCAATTAACTTCTGAAACTACATTATTTCAGAGAATAAAAAATAATTTTCTCATTGCATTGAAGCCCGATATTATCTCAAATAAATTCTTGAGTTACATGACAGAATATCCTAAACATTATGTGCCAAGTAGAGTTCATTCTTTTAAGAGTTTCTTGGCTTGTTATCGTTATTCTGATCTTGTGGAAGAGCAACTTTTCCCATTCTTCCAGCTGTAAAGTTTTTGTCGCCTCTGACGCCTGAGGGCCTATCTGGGGACGCGGAGAACACTTTGAGTGGAAAGCAACAGATAACCTGACAAGATAACCTCTCTTTTCCAAGTAAAAAATGAATGATGATTATTGTTGACATCACTTACAATTCTCATGATGTACCTTTTTGGAATTAAGAAATTGCATTAGATTGTACAGTGTATGCTGTATAATTGAAAGTGGTAGCTTTTTTTGTAGATTACGTCTTGGAGACTGATCAAGGTACTTAAGACAAGTCAGATCAACAATTATACACTTATTCACTAGTTAGCATAATAAATTACTATATCAATTGGTTGGAGTGAGGCTTAATTTTTATGTGAAAGGAACTCTTGTACACTATAAGAAGCTTCAACTAAATATTTTTTCAATCGTTTCTTGAATATTTCTATATTTTAAAGACTCTTTGAAAACTGCATGCGGTAGCTTGTTGTAAAGTTTCCTACCAATATAACTAGGTTTTTGTTTGAATAAGCTACTATTGTGACTCACCAATTGATAATCTCCTCGACTTCTTGTATTATAATTGTGTACATCATGATTTTGGTTTATATCACTCTTTTTTACATATAAAGTAGCTTCATACACATATAAGCAGGGTACAGTTAGGAGACAAAGTCTCTTGAACAACGGCCTACATGAATCTAATCTATTTACTCTTTCTATGCACCTAACCGCTTTCTTTTGGATCTTAAACACCATATCAAGGTTTTGTTTTGATGAATTACTCCATACTACGATAGCATGCCTAATATGTGACAGTAAGATCCCATGGTAAGTTGTGGAAGGTAACTTTTGCTATTCAATCTAGCTAGTACTTGAAGAAACAGTAGATGGAAATAAATGACAAACATTGAAGGAAAACATAAATTTCTTTGTTAAAGAAAGGCATACAAATGTAGTTGTCAATTGTCCAATTCTTAAATCTTATTCAATTCTTAACCCAACCTAACCTAACTGTAAAGAAGAGTGATATTGACCAAAATCTCAACGTACACGATTATAAAACAAGAAAAGCCATCAAAAGCCATACGTATCTACTTTATTTACTGTGCCCAATTCCAATTTATTAGTGCCGACTTAGTATCGACTAAGGCTGTGCACAGGGTTTTGTTCATAATGTTTTCCTGAAGTTCATTGTATTGGATGTTATTAGGGTTTTGAAATCTTGTCTACTCTATTGCTGTGACGAAAAAATTACCTTTAAGAATTGAAATAAAAAAATTCTAAAAATACCAACAATAACTCTTAAGCTTGAACTGCATGTAAACTCTTCATAACGATCGAAACTCATGAACGGCTTATCAACGCAATTCTCTTCATGCAGAACGTTGAACATCACATAAATTTTAATGATCTATTACTTTGAAAATTGATCTAATTTTTTAAGATGATTTCAATTTCAAATCTAAATGACTCAACTCTTGTTTTGCAATATCCAGTACTTACTATTTGCAATATCCATGTGAAATGTAATCTAGACGTAGAGTTGAGATTGCTCTACGAGAGTGGTACGAGTGACCAACGTTTCATAGTTGATTTTGAGTCTTAATAAGTCGATGATTGTATTGAAATACAGTTGAACCTCCTTTAATCTGTATTTTCTGAGAGTCTTTGTAGTGGCGAAGGTGATATTGTGGAAAATATCGATAATGAATAATAAGACTTTAAATTGTCACAACCACATTTATTGAAAACAGTGAGAACTAGTTTCGGTTGTTACATCATTATCAATCTCAAAGATACTAAAACTAAAGTATAGAGTAGCTTAACATATACTAGACACAGAATGATACTATTAACTGAGGTTGAAAATGCCTTTCATAGGCGGATCTTCGTTGAAGGTATGTTATTGGCTGAAAACCATGACAAGTCACGCCCATTTTGGTGGGAGGAGCTACCAGGAATAATCACTGTCAAAATTAGCAAAACACAAATAGGCTAGAATTAAACAATTTAAAAAAATTAAATAAAAAATAAAGGTAAATGAAATGCAGTCAAGGTCACCAAGAAAAACAAGAAAATACCGTTATTGAAGAGTAGGACAAAATTATGATGAAACCAAGTTAGTTGTATTGAATCCGTTGAAATAAATTTGATCATTTAATCTAGTATTGGAATCGTTTTTACCAACCTAATTATCTCCGAAGTTTCTAAAATGTTCAGTTGTCTGCCTTTGCCGATCAACTGCAGAAATTAAACATATTCTTCGGCCTTGAACTTGTTTCTATTAGTAATGAGATGCTCTACAAAATTTGAGTCCCTTTTTTGGGTATTCCAATCTCTAATATGTTCATTTATTCTACGCTTGAAACTTCTACCAGTCTGACCCACATAACTTGCATTACAATCCCCGCAATTCAATTTATACACTCAACTTATATCCCAGATATCAATGTTATCTTCACTTCATCCGAACAAGCTCTTTAAATAGGGTTTGTTTGAAAAACTACATCAAAACCGTTCTTTTTTAGGTCTTCTCCTAATTTATCAGATAGTGAGTCAAGATAAGGGACCGTTATCCACCTTTTTTCAGTATCAGTTGCAGCAATGCTAGGATTAATTAATTGCTAGCTCCTGCTTATTTTACTTAGAATTTTATTATCAATGAAGTCTCTTCGTATAGATTTGTAATAGCTATCTGTTTAATAGTATCAATCACTTTTTCAAAGTGATTTTTGCTCATTGATATAGTTAAAGCTCTATTGAAAGCTGCAAGTTTGTGCGATATAGTGATGAGGTATGATTACAGCGGTATGAGTTGCTTTTTTAAAAATAGAAAAATTGTGGGCTCCTTTGCTATGATCTATTCTTAAATTTATAAAGTTTAAAACACTATTCTCTTCTGACTCAATGGTAAATTTGATCTTAAGGTGAAAAGTATTCAAATTTAGATAAAATCACTATTTCTACCCTTCCACAAACAAATAATATCATCTACATAATCGAAACCAATAAACAATCCTATCCTTGAATAGACTATTGCTTTGAAAACATTTTTACATCTGACATTGCGTCTCATTAGGCTGATCTTCATTGCAGGTCTGGGATTGGCTAAAGGCCATAACAAGTCACACCAACTGGTGAGAGAAGCAACAAGCAAAAATTGTTTTCATTATAGTTCTGGCCTAAATTTTAATTATGGTACTTTTGTGTTTTTCTCGCTTGACCTTGACTACATTTCAGTGAGCCCCAATTGTTTTAATTCCAATTCCAGCCTTCTTGTGTATTATTATTTTTTGTTGTTTTCTATGTGTTCACGGATTTTGTTTCTTAATTTTGACACTTATTTTGCCTTGTTGCTCCTCCCATCAGTGGGCGTGAATTGTTATGGCCTTCAGCCAACCAGAGACCTTCAATGAAGGTCAGGCTATCATTAGCTTCATTTTTATTTTATTTTAATTTTGTTTATTATTTAATTCTAGCCTACTTGTAAATTGTTTGTGTTTGTTACTTTTTGGCTCATGATTCTGACACTGATTATTCCTTGTTGCTCCTCCCACCAGTGGGCATGACTTTTTATGGCCTTCAGCCAATCACTGACCTACAATGAAGGTCAGGCTACCAGAGGGAACTTTCTCCCTCAGTTAATAGCATCATTCTGTGTTTAGTATATATCAAGCTACTCTGTACGTTAGTTTCAGTTTGTTTGAGATTACTCTACGAGAGTGCTCTATTCGCCTTGGACGAGCTCTAATTTTTGATTAAAAAAAAGAATTTCATCTTGATAATAAACGTTCATTTAACATATTCAGAACAATTGAACGAGTTGAAACTTTTCTAAGGATGAAAGTTGAACAATTGAAAGGCAAAGAGGTGGTCCCACCAAGCGTGTGGATTCCAACACAAACACGATTAGGGATGGAAGGAAGCTTTGTTAGAGTGGTATCCAGCAATAAGAAGTTTAATTAAAAATGCCCGTAGAGCTGAATGTACAGCTCGTGTCCTGTTATTATTATAACAAGTTCTTCAGCTGTAAACAAAGCCTTCTCTTTACAAGGAAACCTAACAGGAAGCTGAAAGGATGCATTTGGGGCAGCCGGAAGTGCAAGGAGAAGAGGGGACGAGAAGGAGAAAGTGAAGAGGAAAGAGTAGGAGGATATAATAGAGGTAAGAGTAAGGGAAAAAGGGGAATGGAGAAGAGAGAAGAAAAGGGAGAAGAGAAGAGAGAAGATAAGGCGAAAGAGAAGGGGAAGAAAGAGAGGGAAGAAGAGAAGGGGAAAAAGAGGGAAGAACAGAAGAGAAAAGAGTAAAGAGAAGGGAGAAGAGGAAGGAGAAGAGAAGGGGAAAGAGTAGGGGAAAGGGAAGAGGGATGAAGAGGGAATGAGTAGTGAAAAGAGATAGAGAAAGAGAAGGGAAAAGAAGGGGAATGATTCGTTTAAAGAGAAGGAGAAAGAGTAGGGGAATAATAGGGGGAAGAGAAGGAGGAGCAGTGGGGAAAAGAAAAGGGGAAAGAGATGGGTGAAGAGAAGGGAAAAAAAGGGAATGAGTTGTGGAAAGGAAAGAGAAAGATAAGAGCAGAGAGAATGGTGAAGAGAAGGAAAAGAGTAAGGGGAATGAGAGGTAGGAGGATTGGGGAAAAGAGAAGAGGAGAGAAAATGGCAAAGAGAAGGGTAAAGATAAGGGTGAAGAAAAGGGTATAGATAAGGGTGAAGAGAAGGGGAAATGGAAGGGGAAGATTAGGGGAAAGAGTGAAAGAGAGAATGGGGGCATAAAAGTGCGAGGAAGGATGAAAACATAAATTATGACAGGACATACAAAACCGCTGAAATGGTAGATGTTCAAGTGGATCCAGAGAGATTATTCAGTGGGCCTGAATTTTACACTCTCGTTTTTGTAAAAATGAGATACTCCAAAAGTTTTTGAAATATTTTTATGGGCTTCAAGTCAGGAGGGGATAATACAATGGACGTCGTTTATAATGGACATCGTGTTTATTTATACATTGACAGAAAATTACAACGTCTTTCTTTGTAGTGGCGAAAGTGATATTGTGGAAGATATCCATAATGGATAAGAAGTCTTGAAGTTGTCACAACTAAATTAATTTATTGAAAACCGTGAGAAACTAGTTTTGCTTGTTACACCATTATCAATCTCAAACAAACTAAAACTTAAGTACAAAACTAAATTCTAAACATAGAATGATACTATTGGCTGAGGGTGGAAGTACCTCTCATAGGCTGATCTTCATTGAAGGTCTGTGATCGGCTGATGGCCAAAACAAGACCCGCCTACAAGCAAAAATTGATTTCATCATAATTCTGGCCTACATTTAACGGTACTTTCGTGTTTTTCTCATTTACCTTGACTGCATTTCATTTATCTTCAATTTATTAATTTTATTTTTTATATCTAGCCTACTTGTGTCCGCGTATGTCGCTTTCTATGTGTTCTCGGTTTTTGGTTCTTAATTCTGACATTCATTTTTGATTTTTGCTCCTCCAGCCAGTGGGCTATGACACAAAAACGTTAATCAATATTAAATTTGTTCTTATTGTTCAATAGCAATTATTTATTCACTCTAATCCAAGATTATATAGGATTAAAATATCAATGGTGATAAATTTTAGATTCTCGGTTTAATGGCCGGTTGCATGAAAGCCAATTAAATAAGGAGTTTAATTTTTGTTAACTAACCGTTGTAAGTGTAATGGGTTTATTTCTGTTGCACAAAGATCGATTAGTTAATTTTCGTTTATCTACGACCATGTCATAATGTATAAATTACAGTTTCACAATTGATGCCATAACAGCTGTCTTTTCGAAATGCTTTTTGAAACCCGTTGCATAATGAGCTCATTATAGTACAGGTTCTACATTATAACACGGGTTCTGGACCAATCAGAAGCATTTTTGATGGAATCAATATCGTAATTCAATATTGTGAAACTATCAGCTGATTTGATCAAACTGCTACACCAGCTGCTTTAACCTAACAATCTACTATAACTTCTCGTGTTTGAGATGAGAGGTTAGGTATCTCTGACAGTCACAGGTAGAATGAAATTGTTTTAATTAAATGTATACTAGTGGTCGTAGATAAAATAGTGTATGCAACGATTTTATTTGGCCATTAAAGCACTCGTGAGATATTTATAACACTCGCATGTTATAACCTACATCTAACTCGTGCCTTAATAAGGGTCAAAATAAAATCGTTGCATAAACTACTATCAATGAATACAGATACTATCTGTATTCAGATAGTATCTGTATAGATACAGATAGTATCTGTATTCATTGCTACTATTATCGAACAGGCACAATTTTGCTACACTTTAGTTTGACCAACAGCTGATTCTAAAGTTGAGAAAAAAGATGAATTAGAATCATTTCCTTGTGAATTATTTGAGTCATTATTCAACTATCGTAATATTATCATATTCTTAATAGATTTTATTCAATTTGAAAGGTTAACCTAATTTGCAGTTCTGTGTTAAACATAACCTGAACATAACCTATAAAATGTAACTTGACGGTCATTAGTGAGATTTAATCATCGGTGATCGGGCGGTTAAATATTTTTTACATCAATTGACCTAATCGGCGTTATCGCTTATAATTGTAATTTAGCAACTAAATTCTCTCCATTAAGTTTAATTTCCGTAGAACGACGTTTATTCTACGTGGATTAAATTTAATATGGGAGGTGATAGCCAAGTTCCGTAGCAGGTATCTGTCAGAGATACTCAGAGATAAGCTACGAAACTCCTGGGCCATCTTTGTAACAGTGACCAATTGGATTGGCCAGCAAAAAGACTTCTCTGCTGTAAAATCACTTCCCGCTGATTCGGAACCCACCTAAAACTGTAGGTCCAACTCATCAATCACCACCATCCAATTCATTACCCACGCACAAGTCTCAGACCTATGTGAGCTTCATCCTCTAAAAAAACAAATTGGCTTTCGTGCAACCGGCCATTACTCTATCAAATGCACTAGGGACTGCTGTCATATTGAGAATTTTAAATCCATTATCATTGATTTAGCATAAATTATGTTGATTTAACATAACAATTGTCAATGATTGTAATATGCTTGGATTGTTTCCCCACGAATTTCAATAACTATTGGAGATTGAAAGCATTCAGAAGAGACATGCAATTTCATTCAAAATGAATAATAAGACGAAATTGTAACAACCACATTTATTAAAACTTAGAGAAACTAGTTTTGGTTGTTTCACCATTATCAATCTCAATCAAACTAAAACTGAAGTACAGAGAAGCTTAATATATGCTGAACATGAAATGATGATCATTGGATTGATCATTCCATGTTCAGTATATATTAAAATTTTCTGTACTTTAGTTTTAGTTTGATTGAGATTGATAATGATATAACAACTGAAACTAGTTTCTCATAGTTTTAATAAATGTGGTTGTGACAATTTCGTCTTATTATTCATCATGGATGCCTTCCACAATATATATCCCTCGCCACTAGAAAGAAAATTTCATTCAAAAATGAAATTGGAAATAAAAGAAACCTTCTTTACTATGCTGCTAGCTCTGATCCATTTGTTCTCAGAGACCCTCACTGATATCACATGTACCAGAAACAAACTTCATTGGCTGAAGAAAGCAGCTCAATTTTGTTTGACATGAATTTGATCCAACATTTGAGAGTGCTACCCCTCCCCGCCCATCATCTAACCCCCTCCCCTCCCCCTCCCGGCCCCTTTAGCTGCAACAGCGCGATGGAATTTGATCAAACCGTGTAGATGCATGCTGAAATGCTCCAACCCAGTGAGTCCGATTTCATCTGAAATATCCGAAGAAATGGCAAGCGCCTAATGCAAAGGTTGAAAGTGGTACCTTTTTTCAAGTAGGGTAGATTCGGTTTTCCTTTATTCCTTACACTTTTACCAGTTTTTCTGTCGCTCTCTCTCCTATTTTCTCACCCTTTATCACCCTCTCTCCCTTTTTCTCACCCTTTCTCACTCTCTTCCCCTTTCCGACCCTTTCTTGCTCATTCTCTTTCCCTCACACTCTCGTTCTATTTTTCTTACACACCCTCTCTTTCTCACACACTCTCTCACAATTCTATTCACTTTTTCAGACTCTCTCTTAAGGTGAAGTGTGAGAATGGCCTCAATGGCCAAGACTTCGCCTCTTTGTGTAATTCATCTCTCAGATCCAAGCTCTCTTTTTCTTTTTTTTAACAATCACATCATTTATTTCTGCTGTACAGTACCTTAAAATATATTGTTACAAAAGCAAACAAGCAGTTAATCACGCACTTGTTCTATTTATATCATTCCATTGTTTTCATGGACAGATGCAACTGCAATCACATATTTCTCATTCTCTCTCCTTAGATGTATTTGTCACTCTTATTCTTCAAGTCTGCAACTCTCTCACTCAATTGATTTCTCGAGATTTCTACATTCTTCCTGAACAATTGAGATCATGTTCCGTGGCCTTCTCGAAGTGTCTGGTGATTTCAATTCTTGGAATTATACAACTACAACAGCTATATAAAGGAGTCCACGTGAACCAGTGAGTTAGTTTTAAAAACCCGCGTGACAGATTGTATTACAGATCTCATGAGAGAGACAATCCAGTGCCAGTGGAGTAAACAGTGCTTTATTCAGTCTTTAGACAGTGTCAAGTGCAGAGACAAGTGTTACTGTTTATGCAGCTTACTAATAGTTTAAAGACATTGTGTTAAGTGATATTATTTGGGACTGTCAAATAACGAATTGGACTGTGTTTTTGTAATTGATTAGTTGCTCTTTTTATAATTTCTTTCTGCGTTATTGTACAGTTTATTGGACCCTTGTTTCTTTTATTATTGATCAGCCTGTAATTACTTATTCATTAATTCTTGTAAATAATTACTGAAAATAGGTATTAGCTTGTCATTTGATGATCTGTTTTTATTTATTAATTGAACTTACAAATATTTGTGTGTAAATAGACTAATTTGTGTAAATAAAGATCAAGTGTGAACTTTAGTGTTAGCCTTATTTTAGCAATTAGAACCCGTAACAATATATTTTTTGTATTTAAAATCTTTTCTATTCAAACTATTCAACCGATTCATTGTACTATCACTTGAACTATGGGATCTGAGAGTTGTTTATATCAATAATACTTTTATCATTCATGTACATTGTAAATTGACACAAATAGAGCCATCTGAATCTGAATCTCTCCCTGTATAGGTTAAGTGTGAGAGAGGGACATCTTCCCTAACCTTTTCATGCAATAATTGCATCACAAAGTTTTTTATAATCTCATATTCAGTCGTAATTTCATGTTCATATAATGATAATGACTTTTCATATTCTATGTAATAATGCTTGGCGATGCCTATATATTGTATTTTATACTTGTAAGTGTTGAATTATTATTTATATGAATAATGTAATCAATCAATCAATCTCTTTCTACTACTATCTCATTCTTATAGTTATAATCTCTCCCTCTCCTTTATCTTTCTTCTTTCTTCTTTCTCTCTTTCTATAACCTTATTCATAAGCTCTCTCTCATACACTCCTATCTCTAACACTCTCTATCTCTTCTACTTTCTCTCTTCCTCTATCTCCCTCTATCTTTTACGGTCAAGTGTTGATGAGAAGGATATCCTTGAATATCCTCTTCCAAGAATGGGCATTTATATGTTCAAACTTCGCCGTTTCATGTAGATACATCACAATCATATTATTGTTATAAAATTACATCTCATATTCATTTCGTTTAATAATTCTCTACTTTAGCTTTGTAAAATTCATAGTGCAATTACAGTTCTTATATATTTTGAACAATCTAGAATCTATGACTATAAGACTGTGCATCTTGTAATCTACATGAATAAAGTAAATAATCTAATCTAATCTCCTCCTCTGTATGTGTTTCTCTCCATTTCTCTTTCTCTCTGGAGATTTTTTTAAATTCATGAGTCTTCTTACACTAACAGTTCAATTATCTCAACAGTTTTAATTATCTTGATCTTGGCTATAAGTTTATTTCTTAACAGTTAGGAATATTCTGATTCCAATTATTCTAGTTCTCATAATAATTTAATAATTATCATAAATGATAATAGTTTTAGCCTTCATTTATTATAAACGATTTCTATTTGAGCAATAATGATTTTATATATATATATATAATTAGTGTTCTTTCAGTAGCTACTGAATATTAAGATTCATTGTTAATCTTAAAAAAACTTGTCCCGCCAAATACAATATGTATTGTAGTTGAGACTATTTTATGAGATACTACTCAAAAAAAGGAAAATCTATTTTATTATTATTCTTTTTTGTTATCAAGTTGTAATTTTTTAATTACTACTATGCATTGATTTTGTATATTTTTTATTAGATCTCTTAAGACCTGGCAACGAACGAGATTATATCAATCATTCAATCAATCCTCTCTCTTCTTCTCCTTGTCAATCTATCCCTATCACTCTATTTCTCTTTACCTCCATCACTCTATCCATCTCTTTCTCTTACTCTCTTTCTCTCGCTCTCGCTCTCTTATTCTCTTTTTTTTCTCTCTCTCTTATTTTCCCTTGAATTGTTGTTTTCTCTGAATCATATCAAGTTTGATAATCAATTTTAACTATTAACTCATTCACTTTCATTGTATTGTATCAAAGCTTCCAATCTCTTTAATAGACAATATCACAACTTTAATGATTACTATTCTGTGAAATATAATCATTACTAGAATTTATTCTTTTATTTTGTATAAACCAATTCTAGTAGAGTTTAATGGTAGGTTGAGTCTGAAATACGGCTATATTTTGCCCTAACTCCGTCCTTTTGTGTAAATGCATCACCTGAATATTACAATTAACTTATTATGCAATAATTCTTATTAATATCAGTAATAAAACGTAGAAAACGGTACAATAGTAACAGTGAGAACGTATTATCTTGTATCTATTTTTATTTATCTTTTCTAGGTGATGTCATTCATAGTAAGGTTATAGTCAGTAGCCATATAAATTTTACTTTTACTCGAATAAAGCTCTCTGAATCTGAAACTTATGTTATTTTCTCACCCACTCTCACACACTATCTTAATCACTATCTCTCTCGCTTTCACTCTCTCTCTCTCCCATAATCTATCTCATACACAAACACACAATCTCAATCACTCTCTATTTATCTTTCAACTTTTTCTCATTTCCTCTCACTTTCTCTTTGTCTGACTCTCTAACACTCTCTTTTTTATCACTCTCACTCTTACACTTTATCTCACTATCTCTCTGTCTTTCACTCACTCTCACTCTCTCTCTTTATTTTTCGGAAATACTTATGTCCTCGTCCTCTCTCACTAACGATTTGACACTCAGAGTTGTCTTCCGACAATTTTGGTTGTTCTCCCAGATTCATGTCTTTGTAACCCTATCTTTTACTTCTTATTAAATTCATGGTTTGATCATTCGTTGAAGTTTTAGTATTAAATGCGGCAGTATTCAGGAGAAAGAGAGAAGCATTAAAGAGCAGTTAATATGAGACAAAATTAATATTGTAGTGAAAATGAACACAGAAGGATTTACAGCGTTATCGCTTGTGTCAACAAATCTTATGGACAAAGCAATTAATTACTCTTCTTTTGACACTTTTATGGTGTTTACTTGGAGCTTTGCAGAATGTTCTAAATGTTTGATCAGAATTTAATGGAATCTTATCGAATATTGTGGAAAGTGCGAGGGTCCTTGATTGCTTATTTTAGAATTCGGTAGAAGTAGATA
Organism: Conomelus anceps; assembly: GCA_948455865.1. NCBI lineage: Eukaryota > Metazoa > Arthropoda > Insecta > Hemiptera > Delphacidae > Conomelus > Conomelus anceps. Next base: position 20,700,792 of record OX418227.1, on the reverse strand, counting down.
GAAAAATCGAGAGATATCTCAATTTATTATGGAAAATTATATAAATAGAGAGAGACCTTTGTAAATCAGTTCAGTAGTTCAGTTGTTCTACGTTGATAAGTGGAAGTAGTGACAGTACCGTTCCCGTTAATACGGACAGTGAAATCGCGTTGGCGCTATTACAAATCACATAATGAACTTTAGTTGTCTTTAGTGATAATTCTTTTGACAGTTCTATAGTTATAATTCTTTTACCTATTACTGTATTATGGACTTGTGCTACATAAGTTAATTGTTCTTTCACAACAATTCTTTCGAATATTATTGGACAGTTTATTGTACAGTTATTTTTAGTATTAGATCGGCCTTTTAACTTTTAGTGATCGATTTTTGTACAGTTATATTGAAAACTCTTTATCAGTTGAACAATTCCGATTTATCTGTTTTGATTGCTTATTTTTGTGTAAGAAATTACTGAACAGTGTGAGTTGTGAATTATTTGTGTTAATAAAGTGCGAGTGATAAATTTAAGTGTTGCCAGAGTTATTTTAGACATAGAACCCGTAACAATTTTGTTATCCTTTATCATCAATTTAATTTTCTTGTTTTCTCGTCCATTATTCTCTGTATCTCTTTTCTCTTTCACCCCTCCTTCTCCTCATCCTCTATTTCCCAACCTCTATTCTATATTCATCCTTTATTTCTTCATATTCTCTCTCTCGTTCTCAAGGAAGAGATGAGACAAAGAAAATGTGAGTTTTAATTGAGATTGTCCAATAGAGTGTGAACCAAATGCAAAGGGCTTTTGGTTACAATTTTTTTTTCGAAGTTTCTTGTATTGGATATTATTGGGACTTCGAAATTTTATCTATTGCTGTGAGGAAAAAAATTTTCTTGAATTATTTTGTGAAATATGGAGGTTTAAAGTTGGAGTTTTTTGGTCTTGGGGCATATGATCTCACCTATGATTTTAAACTTTAATAATTTTTTATAATTAAAGACACCCCAAGGAATAAAATGACATATTTTTTACTCGAATCAAGCAATTAGTTAAATCAAAATACATTTTTTTAAATCTGTAAAAAATTTCATCTATTAAAAATTATTTTGATAAAACTTTTTGTTAGATTCAATAAAAGATATATCTCTTTATTCCTCAGTGTGTCTTTTAGTTATGGAAACTTTGCAAAAGTTTGAAACCACTCATAGGTGAGTGACATCATTGCTCTCAAAAACCGAAAATTTCAACTTTGAAACCCCATAATTCACAAATTTATTGGAGAAAAAATGTTTCCTCGCAGCAATAGATAACATTTCAAAGCCCTTATAATATCCTACACAAAAAACTTCGAAAAATATTATGACCAAAAACCCTGCACACAGCCTTAACGTGAATTGAATATTAGCACAAGTTAGTTCGAAGTTACTGACAATTGAACAAACTGACAAATTTACTTAAACAGAATTTATTAATTTCGAATTCCTTTAATTGCTATCAGTTTATACTGAAGACTTCCGCAATGGCGGATATTGACAACAGTATTTAATAGCTGATGGAAATCGATGAATGCTATTGTACAAAAATATCAGTCACCACCGGGAATCGAACCACGGACCTCCCAATTGCCGGTCGGGCGCCTTAGCCTCTAGTGGTTAAGGCGCCCGACCAGCAATTGGGAGTTCCGTGGTTCGATTCCCGGTGGTGACTGATATTTTTGTACAATAGCATTCATCGATTTCCATCAGCTATTAAATACTGTTGTCAATATCCGCCATTGCGGAAGTCTTCAGTATAAACTGATAGAATAGAATAGAATAGAATAGAATAGAATAATAATATAATAATAAATGATAGCAATTAAAGGAATTCAAAATTAATAAATTCTGTTCGAATATTAGCATTGATGAAGGGTGACGAAGCAATCCTGTAATCTACTTTGATATTAGCTACATAAAACCCAATTATTTATAACCTTCAAGAGGAATTAGTTGAAGTTATTTGTTGTCAAGGCTGAATTAAAATCCATATGAGCTAGATCCATAAGCAACTTGAATCAACAGGAATCAGCTTTTAATTTTACGTTGTTGCACAACTCACATCTACTATTTTCTGAACTTACAGTGAAATTTTTTCACATTTCTCATTAATTCTGTATTCTTCCATACAAATTCAAGTTGGATCTCATTAAATCAATGTAACTTCTTGAGCTCAGTGATGATGGTGAACGCTTCATTAAATTAGTGGTTTCAAATTCTAAGGAGAAAAGGGAGCATGAATAAAAATGTTTTATTTATGTTTTCTCAAGTACGCACTACGAACAAACCCATTTCCGTTTCTCATTTTCAATACAACTCATGTGTTCTCTTCTTCTTCTCCTAATTCTTCTTCCCCTTCTTCTTCTTCTCCTACTTCAGCATCATCTTCTTTTTCTCTTCTACGTCATCTCTTCTGGCACATCGTTTTAATTTTTTGTTCTCCTTCCACTTCTATTTCCACTTCTACCTCTCAATTTTCTTCTACATCACTTCACCTTTTCCTTTTTTCCTTCTTCCTTCTATTTCTCCTTTTCCACTTATTCTTCATCTTCTTTTTCTTCTTCTTGTTGTTCTTTTTTTCATATTTTTTATCTTTCTTCTCGCCCTCCTCCTTTTCCTACTCCTCGTATCTTCCACCTTCTCCTTCTTCTTCTTCTCCTCCTCCTCCTCCAGTTTCTCCTCCTTCTTCTCCTTCTCCATCTTCTTCTCCTCCTCTCTTCGAACTCATCTTCCTCCTCCTCATCCTCCTTCTCCCACTTTCCTCCCTTCTACTCATTATCTTCCTTATCCTCCTTCACCTCCTTCTCCTCCTTCTCCTTCTCCTCCTCCTTCACCTGCTTCTCCTTCTCCTTCTCCTCCTTCTTCTCCTCCTTCTCCTCTTTCTCCTCCTTTACCTACTCTTCGTATCCTTCTAACCTTCTCCTTCTTCTTCTCCTCCTCTCTTCGAACTCATCGTCCTCCTCCTCCGCCCCCTTTTCTCCCTTCTCCTCATTCTCCTCCTTCTCTTTCTCATTCATCTCCTCCTCTTTTTCCTCTTTCTCCACCTATCCAATTTCCTCTTAGACCTCTTTCTCACCCTTTTTCTCCTTCTTCTCCTTTCCTCCCTCTTCTCTTTTTCCTTCTTTCCTCCTTTTTTTCCTCCTCCTCCTTCTCTATCACTACCACCTTATCCTCTTCACTTTTCCTTCTCTTTTTATTCTTTATCGTATCCTCTTCTCGTACTCTTTCTTTCCTCCTCCACCTCTTTCTCCCCCTCTCATCATCCTTCTCCCACTATTCTTTACCACCTCCATCTCCTTTTCTGCGTCCTCCACAACTTCATTTACCTTGTCGTTCTCCTTCGCCACCTTCTCCTTCTCACTTCATTCTTTCTCTCCCTATATCTCAATCTTTCTCTCTTACACTCCTTTCTCTTATTCGCTCCCCCATTCCCCCTCCCCCACTTCTCATCTTTCACAAAGCTCTCTCTCCCCGTAGATCCAGAATGCTCTCTGCCAAGATTGAAAGGAATATTGATTGCATTGCACATCCTGTCATATTTGATACACATGTTTATAGCACATGACACATATATAGTACAGAAGATACAGAAGATGACCTAATACCGTCTCCGGGCCCAAAACACAATTGGGTACTTTGCGCTAGCTTCAACTATGAACTATGTGACTTCATCTTTTTGCTGAGCTTGCACTTTGTTTATTTATTGGGCTGTGGATTCAATCTTCGTATACAGTGAATAGAAACTGGATCCCCATACATGAGGCGCATGAATAAAAATTCACTTTCATGAATCATATTCCGTATTTTTTCACTCTCAGCCCCATGAATATTTTTTCGTTGTTTTCACAATCAGTTCAGACAAAAAGAAAAAAAAATATCTCGAAGAAATCTTCTCTATTCATTCTCATCTTGTTACACAACATGACACACGTATACACTCGCTAGATTGAATGACAAAAAGTTACTTTTTACAGCTTACCATGGGCTCTTACTGTCACATATTAGGTATGCTATCTTAGAATGGGGTAATTCATCAAAGCAAAACCTTGATACGGTGTTTAAGATCCAATGTGTATGAAGCTACTTTATATGTAAAAAAGAGTGAAAAAACCAAAATCTTGAACACGAATATAATACAAGAAGCCGAGGAGATTATCACTCGGTGAGTCACAATAGAAGCTTATTCAAACAAAAACCTAGTTATATCGGTAGTTAACTCTACAACAAGCTGCTATCGCAGTTTTCAAAGTCTTGAAAATGTAGAAATATTAAAAAAATATTCAGTTGATAAAGCTTTTTATAGAGTAGAAGACTTCCTTTCATATCAAAATGAAGCCTCACCTTAACTAATTCATACAGTAATAATGGTAACTAGTGTATAAGATAGTATAATTGTTGATCTGACTTGTCTTATACTCCTTAACTGGAGCACAGATTAAGAAATTGACTGGAGTCTCCAAGGCGTAATGTACAAAAAAAGTACATCATGCGTGTTAACTTTTTATTTTTTTCTGTGTAGATTACGTCAAATCAAATAAAATTCATTTATTGCCGAAGACAAATAATTTACAGTTTGTATAGGCCACGTCCGAAAAATGTCATAATGTTACATAAATACTACATATAAAACAAATCACAAGAAATCATCACATTCATATTTAAAAATACTCTTTATTAAACTTAAATATTCATGGATTTCTTGTTCCATGACGAACTGCGTTGTTAATATTTACTTTTCATGTGAAATTTAACGACTTGCAGTCAAATATTCATTAAGAATAAGTATAACTCACTTAATCTGTAGGCCGAGCGCTTTCGAATCTGTGAGATCCATCTTCAGAGGCATGGGTTCCTAGATCATCATGTCAGTTTACAAAAACCACAACACTTCTAATAAAAAAACTGACATGATGATCTAGGAACCCATGCCTCTGAAGATGGATCTCACAGATTCGAAAGCGCTCGGCCTACAGATTAAGTGAGTTATACTTATTCTTAATGAATATTTGACTGCAAGTCGTTAAATTTCACATGAAAAGTTAACTTAAATATTCATTAACATTATATAAAAACAGTTTCTTATTAGGAAACCGTTAATTTTAATTTTGTACTCCCTAACAGATAAACTTCATAATTGCTTAAAGACTCCGGTTATGGAGTATAAGACAAGTCAGGGCAGATCAACATACTTACAATATAATTGTATGTAATATGGTAATATGGTATATAATATACTATATACCATTCTTATCCACTAGTTGCCACAATATATTACAATATTTATTTGTTGAGGTGAGGCTCAATATTTATCCCAAAGGAAATCTTGTACATTATTAAAAGCTTTATAAACTAAATACTTCCCACTTTTTTTAATTCTTAAATATTAATTTTTAAGACTTTTTAGAAACTGCGGTATAGAATTTCCTAGTAATATAACAAGGATTCGGTTTGAATAAACTACTATTGTGACTCATCAATGATAATCTTCCCGGCTTCGTCTAATATAATCGGCTTTTGGATTTTGGTTTACTGAAGTACCTAGTTGTAAGTTGTTCTAATACAGTAGAATATCTATGTAACGATATTCCTACGAAGCCCTCCACGTGAGGAGGGCTGCAGTTCCATATCTTTCCACGAAGCAATCGACTAACAGAATCGATAGTCGATACGAAAGGAACACAGTTTAGCTTCGGGTTTGGTACAGATATCGCTTATCGAAATTTTCATTCGATTTTTTCGTAGGGAAGATACAGAACTGCAACCCGAGAGTTTTTATACGCAGTGTCCCTTGAAATCTCAAACTAGACAAGAAGACCTCTCACCAACGAATACCTCGAACGTATGGAGTTATAAAATGGATTCTATCTATGGCATCTGATTTATTGTATTTAATACACATTTATTTAATTGGGGGGCCTGTTTAGGAAACTGATTCAGGGGACCAATTTTTCAAGAAAATTGAGTTTAAATAAATCTGTAAGCCTATTACTGATAGGATGATTGTCCATTTACATTGGATATGGTAGAGTGAACTATCTCACTCCTCGTTTGTGTAGTACGCTCTTTGACTAAAACATAACGTTGAGGTGCGAAGAGGCACCTACAGTCAAAATCGGCTATGGTACTATACTCTTACATACAATAGAGTTTTGCTGCAGGTGACCGGAAACATGTTCTGCCTCAAGTGAGAAACAAAATTCTGATTTCTTATTTTCTCAACAGTTCTGCATATCATCTAAATGAAAATATTCGAGGTCATTGAAAACAAAGTTGTCTCGTTTTTTGAGAACTGAGAACATTAAGTTTTTCAGTTCAATAATATAAAGTAATTACCTATATATACACCTGGTGGTTCGGAGCCCACATAAAATAGTAGGTCCGATATGTTCCCCGTAAATTTGCTAAAAACGGTGAGGTGGAACTACCCGTAAGGGTCTCCCCACCATTAAAAGCCATTCGCTTATTATTGTATCAAAATCATTATCTGTTATATGCAAAAAAAACGTCATTTTTGTATTGGAGAGATTGTATAGAACTGAAATTTGCAAGTTAAGGGTAATTCTGAACAGAGTGACGTCATGACTTTTCTATTTTACTAATTTGAGCGAGTTATGGAACAACCTTGTTTATATTAACCTTGGAAAATATCTACTATTCTACTCGCAAATCGTAATTGATCAACAAAAACTAAGTTTAAAATATAAATTCTATTTCTCTACTTACCAAGCAGAAGCAGAGATAAATCCGACAACGCCATACTGATTAAATAAAAATTCGTCGCACTTTTTAGTTCATCGGTACGGAATATGACAACGCAAACGGCTACGTTTCCCAATACACCTGTGGCGAATATTAGTACATAAGTGAAGGAAACAGGCAACAGAATGTCCAATCCCAGCTGTTTGGGGCCCATAGCCCGCTCGAGGAACTCATCTATGGTCTCGTTATTCAGCCGTGTCAGGTTGCTGATCAACTCGTTGCAAGAGATCTCGTCCTCCATCCCGCTGTTACGTACCGGTTACGCTCCGGTTACGTAGCTGTTACGGGGGAGTCAGAATTGTGTGGTAGGGGGGTATCACCTGGAAAGTAAACAATTATAGTTTTAAAAATATTTATTTATTTATTATGAAATACAATCATGAATGTAAAGGAACAACGAATTATTACACCTGTATAAGCTTTGGGTAAAAGGAACAGCTTTCAAAATTTTCCCCCCATAGGGGCACAGCATAAATAATTTTCAAAATGTTGTATGGCTCTTTTCTCCTCATCATTCTGAAGCTAAGGTGCGGAGGCCCCTCTTCGTCAGGAAGAGGGTGGATGGGGAATGAGGAGAGAATGGTGGAGGTGGAGGAGGAAAGGAGGATTAGGAGAAGGACGAGGAAGAGGAGAAGGAGGCAAAGGAGAAGAAGAAGGAGGATGAAGAGGAGGAGGAGAACGTGGGGAAGAAGTAGTAGAAGGATTAGATTGGATTAGGTTACTTTATTCAAGGTAAATTTACAACTTTTTTCAAATGTGTACATACATACAATATTTTATCATCACATAGAAAGTAGACCTGGTTGATACTATTTACATTTTGTTGGAAATATTAAAAGTGATCTGGGTAGAGCTAATGAAATAAAATTCTAAGTGATGCATTTAAATGAAAAGGCGAAGTTTGGACAAAAATTCGTCCATTCGAGCACTTAACATTAAGAACATTTGGCTTTCGTTATTTTCAAATTCAGCAAAATATTGAGTTAATAAAATTGACTTCAGATTGTAGAGTGATATAACATTATGAATTTTTTTTTTTTTTTTTTGAAGATGAAGCCCACATAGGTCTGAGACCTGTGCGTAGGTAATGAGTTGGATGATGGTGATTTATGAGTTGGACCTACAGTTTTAGGTGGGTTCCGAACCACCGGGAAGTGATTTTCAGCAGAGAACAGTGTCTTTTTTGCTGGCCAATCTAATCGGTCACCGTTACAAACAGGACCTACGAGAACGCAGCTTATCTATCTGATTGAGCAGATACCTGCTACGGCTCGCGGCTATCACTTCCCTAATTGCTGATTAAGATAATGATAATTTACCATAAAATGTAAAGTTTAATACTAAAAATGAGACTATAGACTATGAGACTTTAGTCAAAAGATTGACAAAAGATTATTAAAATATATATAGAACGATTATGAAGATGATATGAATAATGATTGATTGATTGATTGATTGATTGACTGCCTTTATTATTTTCCTGGGAGGGCAAAGTTAGGGCGCAGCCGGCCCTCTCTTACACTTAACCCTCCCATACAGTTCTAACTTACACAGATATATACATATAATTATATACATGAGATAAGAAAAAAAAAATAATAAATATAAAAGTTGAGGAAAAATACATATGAGCAAACTTGTTGAGAAAAAAAATAGAAAAAGAAATAAACGATTAAAAATTGTGAAAAAAGCAATGAAAAAAATACAACAAATGTAACAAATCTTGTGCAATATTCATAACAAAAAATGTATTGAGCTTAAAAAGAGAAGAGAAGAGAAAAGAGAATGTATTGATGATGAGAGAAGATGGGATGGTAATTAGAGATAATGATTTTGAACAGATTTTCTTAATGTATTGAGGTGTATTGAGGGGGAGGAGAAGAAGGAGAAGTAGGAGAAAGAGGTCAAAGAGATTTCTCTCTTTGGAAGAGAAGGTGGAGAATGAGGATGTGGATGAGAAGGAGGAGAAGGTGGAGAAGAAGGTGAAGGAGGAGGAGAAGGATGAGAAGGAGAAATAAAAAGAGAAGGAGAAGGTGGTGGAGGAGAAGGAGAAGAATGAGGTGGCGGAGGAGTAGTAGGTGAGTAGGGGGGAGGAGGAGAAGGAGAATGAGGAGAATAGGTGAAGTGAATATATATAGAAAATATATACAGTCTAGGGCTTGTTGCATTACATTTTACAAACTATGTAGTCCACTTAAGTTTGTAGCTACTGCAAAACCTTATGGAAATATTTACTTGTAGATTAACATCTGCGCGTTATTATGCGACAGGCTTCTCAACTTGGCAACTGTCCTTAATAGCTTTCACTGCCTTACTGCCAACCTAATTTTAAATGTAATTAAGCTCTAATTAATCTATTTCTAACCGTGCAATTGGAAGTTCAAGGTCAAATCATTCCAGATTCCTTTTTTAATTTCAAATCAAATTTATTTATCAAATCAAACATAAGACATTCTTTCTTTGTAGTGGAGAAAGTGAATAATATCTGTTTAATCAGAGATAAGCTACGAAACTACGGGGCGCTCTTTGTAAGGGTGACCGATTGGATTGGCCAGCGAAAAGACACTGTTCTCTACTGTAAAATCACTTCCCGGTGGTTCGGAACCCACCTAAAACTGTAGGTCCAACTCATCAATCACCGTCATTCAATTCATTACCCTCGCACAGGTCTCAGACCTATGTGGGCTTCATCCTCCGAAAAAAAGACGAAATTGTCACACACACATTTATTAAAAATATAGGTACTACTTTCAGATGTTATTCCATTATCAACCTCAGACAAACTGAAACTAAAGTACAAAGTAGCTTATTATATATACTATACATGGAATGAAGTAATGGAGAAACATCCGAAACTAGTATCTCTATATTTTTTCTATTAAATGTGGTTGTGACAATTTCATCTTATTATTCATTACAAGGCATTCTCATCTCTCTTTTATCCTATTATTTATTATCTTATTTCCTTTTTCGTGAACCTGCCGTAATAGGGAAGTGATAGCCTCGAGGCGTAGAAGGTATCTGTTCAATCAGATAGAGATAAGCTGCGTTCTCCTGGGCTCTCTTCGTAAGGGTGACTGATTAAATTGGCCATCAAAAAAGACAATGTTCTCTTCCCGGTGGTTCGGAACCCACTTAAAACTGTAGGTCCAGCTCATCAATCAACTCATTACCCACGCACAGGTCTCAGACCTGTGGGCTTCATCCTCAAGAAAATAATTTATCTATTATCTTATTTCCTTTTTCGTGACTCAGCCATAATTCATCAGTCTCATTGTTGCAGTGCACTTCGAAATTCGGAATTGGAGTGCAAAGAGCGAGGCAAAGTTTTTTCGGACTATTTTCGGATCACTTTCTTTGCCAGACGAAACCTGGTGCTGGCGTGTTATTCTTGTGCTCAAAGAATAAACTTGGGCTGCTTCGCTAAGTCATGAACTAAGTCAGGAGTGAATGAATGCCTGCAATCCTCTTATTTCACGGGAAAATTCATTCGAGACTCGATACATCGATAATATTTTTCGAGAGTCGATATAGGAGCTTTGCTCCATTCCACTTTCTGTACATTACAGTATCTCAATTTTTCATCATCCTTTTTTCCAGTGTTTCTCATTCTCTCTCTCACTCTCTCTCTCTCTCTCTCATTCTCTCTCTCTCTCTCTCTCTCTGTGCGTGTGTGTTGTGATTTGTGTGTTGTATGGTTCAGTGCGTTGTTTGAATGCATGTTATATTTTCTCAACAGTTTGGTCCTTTCTTTTATTTTTTTATTTAATATTTATTAAATAATAAAATTAATATTTTAATATTTATTTTTTATCTCTATCTTGAACATATTTCTTCTATAATTATCGTTTTCCAAGCTTTGTTATGTTCGTTTTATTTTTATTCAAAATTGCTTTTCTTTTTATTTTTTATTTTCTTCTTTTTTTCATATCATTTCTTATTCATTTCAAAATTGTTTATGTAGAATTGTATCGGAGGGTTGAGTGCAAGAGGGGGCCGGCTGCGCCTCAACTCCGCCCTCCTAGGATAAAATAAAGGCAGCAATTCAATTCAATTCTCTCTCTCTCTCTCTCTCTCTCTCTCTCTCTCTCTTTAGAACCCTATTCGAGTGATGTTCAGTGAGTAAACACGTGCTTCACTTCGGCTCCGTATATATAGCGCTATTTTGCAGGGTTTTTTCGATCGTTTTAAATCTATTTTATATCAGCGCGTTCAGTTTTTTGTACAGCTCATTTTCATTTCAATCATTAATTAAATCATCATTAGCGTACTCAATTAATCAAGAAAAACGTTTATTGCAAGCGTACTACAGTCTATCCAGGTATAAATAGTTGAGTTCAGCAGGTACCTGTGCAAAGATGGCAAAAGGGAAGAACACACCTAGACAAAAGGCTGCAAATAGACAACAGGCGCCCTCGACTCCCCTGCCTTCCTCACCACCATCGCCTTCGCCTTCGACTTCGAACACAACACTAGCCGACGAAATTCTACAAAGAATAAAATCTGAAGTTGGACTAGCTGTCTCAGAGGCTCTGCGCACGTTCCAAGAAGAATTGGAAAGGCTTCGTAACGAGAATAAGGATCTAAAAGAAAAAATGGCCATGATGGAACGGGAGTGTGAATTAAAAGTGGATGATCTGGAACAATATGGCCGCCGTAACTGCCTCCGTATTTTTGGAATTCCCGAAAAGGAGAGTGAATGCACGGACAGCATCGTTCTCAAAGTTTGCAAAGAGAAACTTAATATAAACTTGACGATCGATGACATCCAAAGGTCGCATCGTGTTGGTCGCCGCCATCAACCCGGCCAGGACAGCCCCAGAGACCGCCATCGCCCGATAATTGTGAGATTTGGCAGCTACCGGACCAGGCAGAGAGTCTTCTCAGCGAAGAAGCTTCTTAAAAACTCCGGGATCACAGTTAGAGAAGATCTCACGAAGCATCGATTGGCGCTTCTCAATGCAGCTGCAGAAAAATACGGTGTGAGGAACACATGGTCCGTCGACGGCAAAATCCGGTTCGTCATCGGCCAAGGATCAGCAAGAAGGGTCCACACCGCGGAGCGACTATCTGATCTCTACTAGAGATCTAGAAAACCAATGCTGATCTTGCTGCCTCATATAACTAAAGGTGAGACTATAATCAATTGTATCAATTATTAGTTTGTACCAAACTAATTGGTTTGGACCAATACAACCAACAAGTAGTCATTATTGTTCAATCAGTCAGTTAATTTAAACTAGTCATTTAATTGCATATTTAAAAATAATTAAGTTAAAAATAATTATAATAGCATTGTTAGTGACAATTTTTCAAATGTTTAAGAATCAGCCTCGTAAATTCATTCAGCTCATTGAACCAGTTAATTTATTCGACTTCATCAACTAAATTCACATGAATTGACTGTGAAAATATTTGAAATATAGTCTATGTTCAGTTGTAATTCAACTTTACTTAAATTAAATAATGAGACAGTCTGCAGATTATATCAGAAACGCTTAATTTATATGAATAGAAGAGTATTTCCAATAAACTACTCGTACAATACAACTGTTGATCATAAATTTCTATCAATAATCTCTATCATTGTAATAACTGGTATAGTTCAAATAAAATTTATTCTTTCATATTTTTTACAATCTCTAGAATATTCCAATTCACATATAACTTGAGCACGGTTCGTAACAACTATTTTTGCTTTAGTAAAATTTCAAACTGTTGTAGAAACCTTTTAGATAAGTTCATATAGTTGCTTGGAAACAGACTCTCAAAGAAGAAACGTTCTTCATTATCATTTCCTGGAGCCAGATGGCGAAGCGCGAGCACAGGCGAGGCTAATTAAATTAGAACAGTATTTCTGGTAGGCCTACCTTACCTTATTTTATTCTGACTCTGTTTGATTGCTCATAATTGGAAATAATTTCTGTCAGACATTACTTCCCAATACCAATTGATAACCAATTTGTCAATTGATTGTTAAGTTATTGTTTGGACATTGTTAACTTTTTCACGGACATACAATAATGAACGGCTGATGACTGCTTAGGCACCAGTAGCTAATGCTAGCAAACTTATGTTTGAATGAATGGGCTGCATCGAGGAGGAGGGTAAATTATACAGTTATAAACCAAAAGAATGGAGTAGATAAAGATAGGCCTACTATGACTACATATTACATAATTATCTGTGGTATGAACTATTTTTCTTCATCCCCTAAAAGTTCTCACTCACTCACTCTCACTCTCTCTCTCTCTCATCCTCTCTCACTCGTCTCTCTCTGTCCACTATTTCTTTGCCTTTCTTTTTGAAAATAGCATCTTATCTGATCAAATAGGACAATCTACTGCTTTCACATAGATAATTATTTTCCTCACATATTACAATACAGAGAAAAACAAAGTAAACCACTTCTTCTGATGATTTATGTATCTTACCACAGGTTTCAAGTTTATTTTAAAACGAGCATGTCAGTTTCCAAGTTAATTAATTTATTATTCAACTTGAATAAAATATATATTTAAAATATAATATACTTTCTTAAATTCTTAGTTTCCATGTATGGAAGCCTAGTGAAACATGAACACTTCTATGAGAAAACAAGCAAGATATAAATACTTCTATATGTTGAACACAAGAGAAAGTAATGATGATAAGTACTAATAAAAATTCGTATGAACTCTCCGGAAATGAATAGTAATGTTTCGATTGACTTTGAAATACATAAAGAATATATTTTGAGGGTCCCTAGTTGAGTGCATAATAAAAATAAAGTAAAAGAAGAATTCTATCAGCACAGATGAAGCTCAGCATAAGAGGAGCTGCAATTTAAATATCGAATTGAAAGATAGCGGTAATATGGAGAAGTGCAGGCTCTGTGATTGAACTACGGCAAGGTCGCAATTTACTGATAATAACAATCAATCAAGCTGTCAAGTTCGTTACCATAATATGAACACTATATGAAATCAGTCTAGACTAGACTACACTATTGTTCTTCATCCCCTAAACGTTCTCACACCAACTCCGTTGTCAATCATTCCCTTCTTCTCATCATATCTCACTCACACTCATATTCTCTTACTCATTCTCTTTCTCTTTCAACCATGATTCGTTTCACTTTGTCTTTATAATAGGCACTTACAGGTAGAAACACCAACATTTGTCAGAGGAGAAAGCCAATCCATTATAGACATCACTTTTGCCAGTGAGGGAGTAGCCCAGGCAATCACCAACTGGAGAGTACTGGATACTGAAACTCTTAGCCCTCACTCTCACATATTTTTTGAGGCTGGCCCCATTTCAAGAAGATGCCCCCAACAAACTCTCCATGGATGGCATTTCAAAACATCAGACAATTTCAAGACACTGCTGCACCTCAGACTCACAGAACTTCAAGAATTCACATCAGAAGCCTTGACTGAGACACTTCAATCAGTGTGTGAAAACTCACTGATACCAAGAGGAAAACACAGACATCAACAGGTCTACTGGTGGTCAGAAGAAATTGCCACACTCCGCTGCCATTGCACTGCAGCAAGAAGAATACTGACACGAGCACGACGCAGGCTTCTGCCAGAGGATGTGATCCCCCTTGAAGAAACAATGAGAGCTGCACGCAGGGCTTTGCGAAAGGCAATCCACCTCAGAAAAAAAGAGCTATGGAGCAAACTATGTGAAGAGCTTGACAACAATCCATGGGGTGATGCATACAAAATAGCTGTCAAGAGAGTGAAGAAACAGCAGGATTTTTCAGAAGCAGTGACAAGAAGGGCAGTGGAGGAACTATTCCCAAATCATCAACTGCCACCCTATGAGAACTTTGATATAAATGAGTGCCCAGAATTCACAGAGGAGGAGCTTTTCCTTGCAGCATGTAAACTACGTCCTAAGAAAGCTCCAGGACCAGATGGGATACCAGCAGAGGTAATAGCTTTAAGTGCAGCTGCATGCCCAGAGACTCTGCTCAAAGTATATAACAAAGTTCTCACAAGTGGTAGATACCCCTCACACTGGAAGAAGTCACGACTGGTTCTTATACCCAAGCAAAAAGCTGGCTCCTTCAGACCACTCTGCCTCCTTGATCCTGGAGGAAAGCTGCTTGAGCAGATGATTCTTCAAAGGCTGACAGCAGAGTTGGATGAACTTGCTGCCATCAGTGACTATCAACATGGTTTCCGAAGAGGGCACTCAACAATTAAAGCTATTGAAGAAGTCATGAGCAGGGCCCACATGGCAGTGCAAGGAAGTCGGAGAACAAGGCTCATCCCAGCAATCTTGCTGTTTGATGTCAAAAATGCCTTCAACAGCTTGACATGGCAAATCATATTTGCCAAACTTGAAAGGATAGGCGTGTCCAAATACCTGCAACGCATCTTGCAAAGCTACCTGCAAGATCGCATGTTATTAATCAGGAATGGAGAGGAGCGACCAGTCACCTGTGGGGTGCCACAGGGCTCCATTCTAGGCCCAGCTCTATGGAATCTGTCCTACAATGGTGTCCTGCAGCTGGAATGGCCAGAAGGAGTCACACCAGTTGCCTATGCAGATGACCTGGCACTCACAATCACCGGCCATACCACAGAAGAGGTCATACAGAAGGGAAATGCTGCATCCATAATGATTGAACAGTGGATGACTGAAAATGGCCTTCAAATTGCACCAGAAAAGTGTGAGGCAATAGTGATGGCTGGCAGAAGAAATGTAAATAACATCAAATTTCATGTATGTGGGGTTGAGGTCAGGCCAAAACCCAAAGTTAAATACCTTGGAGTATGGCTGGACAAGCACCGCACTTTCATCAAACATGTTGAGGAAGTGTCTTTAAAGGCAAACAAAATGACAATGGCTATATCCCAAATCATGAGAACAACTGAGGGGCCCAAAACTAGCAAACGTAGGCTCATAGCCTCTACTGTGGGGTCTGCAGTGCTGTATGCAGCACCAGTGTGGGCAGGTGCTCTTCAATTTGGCAGGACCCGTAGAACACTTGGCAGAATTGGGAGGAGACTTGCCATGAGGATCATTGCTGCCTATCGAACAATTTCGAAGGATGCTGCACATGTCATTGCTGGGACTCCACCTCTAGAACTCCGAGTCAAAGAGCAGGCCAGAATTCACTCTGGCATGACAAGAGAGGATGCTGCTGAGATGCTATGGCAGGAGTGGCAACAGCTGTGGGACACCTCAGATACTGGCCGCTGGACACATAGCCTCATCCCAGCAGTGAAGCCATGGTGTCTACGAAAGCATGGTGAGCTACATCATATGCTCACACAATTTCTTAGTGGGCATGGATGTTTCTCCTCCTATCTATACCGCATGAGGAGGCGTGCATCACCTGATTGCCCTTACTGTGGTGAGGAAGACACAGCAGAGCACACAGTCTTTGAGTGCACCAGATGGGCTGAAACTCGAGAGATGCACATCATGAATGCGACAAGTTTCAATAAGGAGAACATGATAGCTGCAATGCTCCAGAACAACCTCATATGGGATGAATTCTCTCATGCCATTCAAACAATTGTGGGTCACAAGCTGGCTGAAGAAAGAGAACTAGTGACAGAATAGCTAGGGCAATGAACCTAGTTAGGTAGGCAGCAAATAGCTCGGTATGGCTCATAGCTAATAGCCTATTAAGTAGCTAGTATAATAGGTTTTTAGTATAATCAGTATAGCCTTTTTAGTATAGAGTTAGTATAGTATAGACTTAAATATAGCCATTAAGTAGGTAGCATAGGATCTCTTCTAGCATATATCTAGTAGGTGTCTCTATTTAGTGTATATAAATTATTGTGTAAAGAGTATATAAAGTGTATATAAATATACATGTATTATATACATGTTATAAATATAGAGTTAGATGTTAAATAACATAATAGAGAAGATGTAAATAGACACATAATAGGAGCAATAGAAACACATATAATAATTGATGTAAATAAGCTAAAAATAGTGATGGAGAGTGACTGTTAAACATAGAAGTAATAGATGTAAATAGTAGGGTGTTTTTTTTTTTTTTTTTTTTTTTTTTTTTTTTTTCTTAGGGTGTACTCTCTTACAGAGGCTGATGAAGGACGATGCACCTGGTGGGATGGTATGGGGAGGGGGAGGCCCCTCCCTCTCCATGCTGACTTACCAAGGTGGGAGGATGCAGGTCTATCTGTACTCCAGATGGCATATACCATGAGTAGACTGAAGCGGTTTCTCTTTGTGAGGATTCCAGTCTCACTCATGGGGTGAACACTAGGCAGTTTAGTGGGTATGCGCCCTGTTTTGCGAGTGTGGCTGTGCCGGAGATGTGCGACAATGTCAAACGCCTCCTACATTGCTGGGTTCCCAAATCAGAGAGAGAGTGAGTCCCACACATATCATGTGAGTTTAACTCACATCAGTGCGTAAAAGCATTCTGCCGTCCTCTTGGAAAAAAAAAAAAAAAAAAAAGGTAGAAACTGAACAGAACCCAAGTTAATCCTTTTTCTCTTCTCTTATCTCCATTCTCTTTATTATTTCTATTTTCTTGTTCTCACAGACATACCCGCTATGGCAATCAGTTTATTCCTTTACTATACTTGAATAACCTATATTACCTCCCTCTCCTCACACTTTTCACTCACATGCACTTCCACCCCAAACAATCAATTTTTCTCTCTCACACTATCACTCTCGCTCTCTCTCTCTTGTTATCTATTTCCCTCTCTTTCTTTTTGTTCTCTCAACTTCCTTTTCTGCTTCCGCGTTCCGCTCTCTCATAGTTCATAACAATTCATCATTAAAATGTTATTTGTTTCGCCATTTCTGCCGTTTCTGCTCTCTGTTTCAGCCCATTCAGGAGCGGAGGATGCAGCTGCCCCGCAGCCAGTCAGTGCCTCAGTGGCTCATCCGAGGAGCTCTGTTGCGTGACGTCTTCCGACAACTTCTGCTGCCACCACGTATGGTACTTCGACTTCTACTTCGTTTCAGTTCCACATCTCATCTTGAGCTGCACAGTTGGTATTGCACAAAAACGGAGCCGACGTGATTTCCCGCATCATTAATGGACTATCGAAGGGACTTTATTAGTTTAAATAGGTTAAGGTATGATTATTTTTGTAGTGTATTGCCGGGATTTGCCATGCTTAGCTTGTGGGAGGGGCGATCGTTGACGTGCAGCCTAGTTGATGCCCGTCATTGATGATGCTGACGGTCCAGCCTCCAATAATTTTTCCAACACTCTAGATTCTGGTGCTTACTTAAATAGGAAACTAAAAACACATAAGAAATGTTTTAAAGCATGTCACTTGAATACTCAGTCACTTAATTGTCACATCGATGAACTAAGAACGATTTTTAGATTTAAAAACTTTGACATCATTGGTATATGTGAGACTTTTTTGAAGCCATCGATCTCAAGTTCCCAAGTAGAAATACCAGGATATAATCTATTTCGCAATGATAGATTGAATAGAGCATGTGGAGGAGTAGCTATTTACGTAAAAGAAGGTTTAAAAGCCAAAGTTCTCACTCATTCCAAACAGGAAAATTCATTCCGACCTGAATTTATTCTTTTAGAAATATCCCTATCAGGATCAGATAAACTATTAATAGGGGTATGTTATCGCCCTCCAAAAATAGGTTACTTCACTGACTTTGAAGATGCTCTTTTGACGTTTATGCCGAATTACAGCCATGTATTAGTAATGGGTGACATGAATACTGACATGAATATGACAAATCCAAATTTTGATTATACTCAGTTAACAACAATATTTCAATGCCTGAACATGACTATATTACCACTTGATCCAACTCATCACACTGCTGAATCTGACACTTTTATAGATCTTATAATTGTTAGTGATCCAGATGAAGTCTTAGATAAAGGCCAAATCTCAGTATCAGCTATATCAGGACATGACTTAATTTACTGTGTTTTATCCTATAAAACTCCAAAGCCAGAACAAAAATATATAACCTACAGAGATTTTAAGCAAATGGATGAAGCAGCATTTTTTGTGGACGTAGTACAAGCCCCATGGAGTCAAATTGAAGGTCTATCTTCAGTTGATGAGATGGTAGAGACTCTTGAGACTATGATACTTGACATCTACCACAGACATGCACCAGTTGTAACAAGAAGGGTAAACAGGAAACAGCCTGTTCCTTGGTTGACTCCAGAAATTATTAAGTTGATGGCTCTCAGGGACTCTGCTCACAGACGAGCTAAGAAAAGGAATGACTTGAATAGCCTCAATGAATACCGACATCTTCGGAATAAGGTCAAACAGCAGTTGACCAATTCTAAAATGAGATACCTGAACTCTTTACTGACTGACAACAAACAAAATACAGCTGGACTTTGGCAAGGGATTAAAAGACTAGGATTTGGTAAACAAAAATCACCCACACCTGTAGACCTACCATTAAATGACATAAATGAGTTTTTTGTTTCTCATTCTAGCTCTAATGTTGAGACTGTTGTTCAAAATCATCTAGACTCACTAAATGATCAAACTGTTAATGCACCTATCCCAGTCGACCAACAATTCACCTTTCAACAAATCTCTGATGCTGACACCCTTAAAGCTATCCATCATATCCAAACTAATGCTACAGGTTCTGACAAAATATCAATTCGAATGATAAAGAAAATTCTTTTTGCAGTATTGCCAATATTGACATTTATTTTCAATGCATCTCTTAATAGTGGTACCTTTCCTAAGAAGTGGAAGTATGCCCTAGTGCGTCCTTTAAACAAAATTCCATCACCAAGTAGAGTCCAAGACTATAGGCCAATCAGCATATTACCTGCTCTTTCTAAAGCACTTGAGAGAATAGTTCATTCACAAGTTACAAGCTTCATTGAAATTAATAACCTCCTCCATGATTTTTAATCCGGTTTCCGCAAGCACCATTCAACAGAAACTGCATTATTACAAGTTACTGATGATATAAGACTGGCAATGGACCAGAAGAAATGTACTGTCCTATGTCTTTTTGATTTTTCCAAAGCTTTTGACACAGTCAATCATGATATACTATTTGCTAAGCTTCACCTTCTGGGATTTAGTCAACAAGCAATCTTGTGGTTTTGTTCATACCTCAGTGATAGAGAACAATGCGTTGCAGTCGGGGAAATCAGGTCTGAATCAAGAAATGTTTTACAGGGAGTACCACAAGGTTCCATTCTAGGCCAACTTCTTTTTACTCTCTATGCAAATGACATCCCTTCCTCAATTCAGTCTTGCAAGTACCATACTTATGCTGATGATCTACAGATCTACCTTAGTTGCCCTGTTACTAAACTGAACGAGACTATAGGAATCATTAATGATGATGTTGCAAGAATAACTGATTGGACAAAGAGGAATGGTTTGAAACTCAATCCTAATAAGACTCAAGCAATCATAGTAGGATATTCACGACTCATCAATCAAATTGACTTCAACTCAGTTCCTAAAATACATGTTGATGGACAGTTAGTGCCTTACTATGACTCTGTAAAAAACTTAGGTATAACCATGACAAACACTCTTGACTGGACAGAACATGTTAGTGGAACTTGTAAAAAGGTATTTGCTGCTATGCATTCTTTGAAAAAGATGCAAGATTCTCTTCCTAGACATATCCGACTTTTGTTGGTGAGATCTCTCATCTTTCCATACTTTTCATATTGCAATGCTGTTATCAATGACATGACTGTTTCTCTAAGTGAAAGATTACAACGCAGCTTAAATTACTGTTTTCGCTTTGTTTACTCACTTCAAAGACATGAGCATATAACTCATTATTATATACAAAGCTCTACCCTCAAACTACCGGAACAAAGACTTATTCGGATATCAAAACTGGTAAATGACATATTGAAATATGGTAATCCGAAATATTTCAAAAATAATTTTAAATTTGTAGCAGATGGAAGAGCCAATAGTGTAACAACCACAAGAGGAGGTGGTAGAACTTTAAGAATTCCAAACCACCGTACAGCAATTTACAACAAATCATTTGTTGTAAGTGGTTGTCGAATATGGAATTCACTCCCAACTGCAATAAGGAATTTGGAGAGCCGGACAGGTTTTGCTTCTTCACTGAGGAAGCATTTTCTTGAGCGGATGTCTATGGTTGTTCAGCCCTAGAGTGATGGCGTGGGAAATTTTGGCAAAACCCTGTTAGTCATAAGTTTTTTTTTTTTTCCTTTATTAGTTCATTCTATTTTATTTTATTATTATTCTATTTTATTTTATTATTATTCTATTTTATTTTATTTTTTTAATATTATTAAAATTTATTTAATTTCATAATGTGTAGACACTATCAGGTAGAATTTATAGGTTAAGTGTAAGAGAGGGACACCGTCCCTAACTTCGCCTTTTCATACAAATGTATCACCAAGCTTTTTTCCTTTTTTTTTCTGTATATCATATTAATATCATTTTCAGTAATAATTTCACGTTTGTATATAGTTAAAAGTTTATGTAATAAGTAACTGATAATGTTTTATGTAATAATACTTGGTGATGCCTATATATTGTATTTTATACTAGTAACTGTCCAACTATTATTTGCATGAATAAAGAAATCAATCAATCAATCAATCAATCTTTCTCTCTCTCTGTGTGTTGTGATTTTTTCCACCTTTATTATATAAAGTACCCAAAAATATATATTTTTTTTAAAGCTTAATACATTTTTCGTTATGAGTATTGCACAAGATTTGTTACATTTGTTGTATTTTTTCACAATTTTAATCGTTTATTTTTTTTCAATTTTTTTTCTCAACAAGTTTGCTCATATGTATTTTTTCCTCAACTTTTATATATATTTATTTTTTTCTTATCTCATGTATATATATATGAATATATCTGTGTAAGTTAGAACTGTATGGGAGGGTTAAGTGTAAGAGAGGGCCGGCTGCGCCCTAACTTCGCCCTCCTAGGAAAATAATAAAGGCAATCAATCAATCAATCTCTCTCACTTTCATTCTTCTCTCCTTATTCTTTCTTTATCTGTCTCATTATATAATCGTTCTTCGTTCTTCATTCTTCCTCCCCCTCTCAATCTCACTCATTCTTTTTTCTCCATTATTTTTCTGCCTGACTCTCTCTTTTTTTTCAATGCCTTTCTCTCTATCCCACCCTTTGATCATTCTTCTTTCTCCATTCTTCCTCTTTCTGTTTCTCTCAACATTTTATCATTTTTTTTCGCTCTCTGTTTCTCTCTCCTTCTTTCTATTTCGCCTTCTCTCTTTTTCTCTTTACCTTTTCCTTTTTTCTTGTTCTCTTTCTGGTTCCCTTTCGCTTTTAATTTCTCTTTCTCTCTCTTTCTTTTTCTCTTTCCCTTTCCCTTTTTATTTTTCTTTTTTCTCTTGTTCTCTTTCTTGTTTTCTTTCCCTTTCTCTTTCTTTTACTCTTTTTCGTTCACTTTCCCATTCACTTTTTCTCTCTCTTTCTGTTTCTCTTCATCTTTCTCTTCCTGTTTCTGTTTCTCTTTCTCTTTCCCTTTATCTTTCTTTTTCCCTTTTCTTCCCTTTCTCTTTCTTTTTCTGTCACTTTCTCTTTTACTTTCTCTTTCTCTTTCACTTTTTCTTTTTCTCTCTCTTTCTGTTTCTCTTTCTTTTTTTCTGTTTTTCTTTCTCTTCTCTTCCCTTTCTTTTTCTCTTTCTCTATCTCTTTCTCTTCCTCTTTCTCATTCTCTTTCTTGTTCTCTTTCTTTTTTCCTTACAATTCCACCATTTTTCTTTCTCTATCACACCCTTTCTCTCTCTCTCTCTCTCACGCACACTCTCTCTTTCTCTCTCTCACGTACACTCTCTCTCATCCTCTCTCTCTCTCTCTCACGCACAATCTCTCTCACGCACAATCTCTCTTCCTCTCTCCTACGGTCAAGAGTTGATGAGAAGGATATTCTTGAATATCCTCTTCCAAGAATGGACATTTATATGTTCAAACTTCGCCGTTTCATGTAGATACATCACAATCATATTATCGTTATCAAATTGCTTTACTTTCCCTTTCTCTTTTTTCTCTCGTTCTCTTTCTCATTCTCTTTCCCTTTCTCTTTCTTTTTCTCTTTTTCGTTCACTTTCCCATTCACTTTTTCTCTCTCTTTCTGTTTCTCTTCATCTTTCTCTTCCTGTTTCTGTTTATCTTTCTCTTTCCCTTTATCTTTCTTTTTCCCTTTTCTTCCCTTTCTCTTTCTTTTTCTGTCACTTTCTCTTTCTCTTTCACTTTTTCGTTTTCTCTCTCTTTCTGTTTCTCTTTCTTTTTTTCTGTTTTTCTTTCTCTTCCCTTTCTTTTTCTTTTTCTTTTTCTCTATCTCTTTCTCTTCCTCTTTCTCATTCTCTTTCTTGTTCTCTTTCTTTTTTCCTTACAATTCCACCATTTTTCTTTCTCTATCACACCCTTTCTCTCACTCTATCTCTCTTATTCTGAGTGCCTGAAAGTTCTGGGAGTTCTTCTTGACCGGACTCTTAGCTGGAAAAATCAAACAACTCATGTATGCAATCGTGTTTTTGCAGGAATGCACCAGTTCAAAAAGCTCAAAAATTTTCTTCCTAGGAGCATCCGAATTCTATTGGTAAGATCACTAATACAGCCTCTGCTCGACTACTGCTGCTTGGCTTATATTGATATTACTGCTGAGCAGAATACAAGGTTGCAAAGGTCACTAGTTACAAAAGGGGAATTCTGGCGCAACCTTGAAAAAAGCTGGCGCATCCTTGACCTTTGACCTTGACCCTGACCTTTGACCTTGACCTTGACCTTGAAAAAAAAATTAAAAAAAAAAAAAAAATTGAAAAAAAAAAAAAAAAAAATGGTGGGAAGCTGTGAGCTGTTCAGGCTATGGGTGGGGGTGTGGGGTTGGGGGTGGGGGTGGGGGTCGAGGGTGGGAGGTACTGGCCAGAGTATATAAGCAGGGTTTTCTGTTGGACTTATCATACACTGCTCTCTCACACCAGACAGCCAACTACTGTGCTCGTGCTCCAGCTTCTTGTGCTCCAGTCTTGTGCTCCAGTCTTGTGCTCCAGTCTTGTGCTCCTTGTGCTTCTTGTGCTCCAGTCTTGATCAACTTTCAAAGTAAGTACTCTTTGTAATTAATACTGTTTTCCACTATCTAATGCATACCATTCCTTTTCAGGAAACTATCTTACAATGTATTTTGTTCAGGAAACTGTCAATGTCTAATGCATACTGTTCCATTTCAGGAAACTTTCTTACATTTGGCAATGTCTAATGCATATTGTTACATTCCAGGTTACTTTGCCTGTTCAATTGAAGATAACAGACCTGTTACTCCAACCCTCTTTCAAAGTGAGTATTGAAAACTAACCTATTAATGCATGATCGCTTGCACTTGTAAAACTAATGATTGTTTCAGAAAACTTTCTTACAATGTAAATTGTTTCATTCCAGGAAACTAACCTAAAATTCTATTTTGTCTAATGCATATTGTTTTATTCCAGGTCACTTTGCTCATTCTAATGATTGGTCACTTGTAAAACTAATGATTGACAAATTTACTTGTAACTAACAATGCATATTTTTTCCAGGTCAGCCAACTTCAGTCTCCACCCGCAGCAATTCAATGTGAGTTCAAAGAAAATATATACATTTATTCAACACTAATATTCCTGCTGTTACACACATATGCATAACATGTTATTCTTTTTCTGTTCCAAAGATGATTTCCCATGGAGGCAGCAGCAGCAGCAGGAGGCGTGGTAGCCGCGGAGGTCGCCGAGCAAATGTCAACTCACTGCAGGGGCTGAATGATGCACTCAACATCATTTTGACTCTACAGTCCGGGCAGCAGCAGTGGCGTGCAGCTCAGCAGTGGCAAATTGCTCGGCAAGTCAGTGGGCAGACGACGTCAGGCCGACGCTCAAGAAGACAACCAGCCAGGCGACGTCGTCCCCACTTTGACGACTACTTGACAAATCCTCCGCTGGAAGCCTACATTCCTGAGCTGGAGGCATCGCTGCAGGAAGCGGTGCGCCAGGAGGCAGCACCAGCTCCAACCCCAGCACCAGCCCCAGCACCAGCCCCAGCTCCAGCCCCAGCACCAGAACCAGCTCCAGAACCGGCCCCTCCAGCCAACTTATTGAGCTGTGCATCGGAGGAGGAGATGGATATTCTGCGTTTGGTGCAGGCTCGCTTGCAGGTGCACCGGGTGGGATGGAGAATGGAGGATGAGCGTTGGGATGCTGATGCCGACATGTCGTTTGCAAGCTGTGGGAGGTGTGCAAACTATCATGTGAATAGGGTGCTCCTCCCATGCTTCCACATGATGTGCGATAGATGCACAGAAACGGCCATCACTTGTGATAGCTGCGATGAACCCATACAATGGGTTATTCGCACAAATCTATAAGCGAAGAAGTCGCTAACTCATCCATGCAGCAAAGAAGTTGCTACCTCCATTCTTGTGAAGAAGTCGCCACCTCCACCCCTGCGAAGAAGTCGCCACCTCCACCCTTGCGAAGAAGTCGCTCTAATTTAACATATCTAATTTGTTGCATCTTTTTTCCAGATGAGTAGCAGCCCTAGCCCTCTCCGCAAGATCGCAATGTCAGCTAGCATTGATGCTGTATATCGGGGTGCAGATTTCAGCATTCTACCACAGACTCTACGCGAAGAATTCCTACACCTTTTCAATCGTTTTGATATGCATCCAATACTAACCAAAGCCATGAAATTTTTAGCATTTTGCAAACGCATGGACCTCATTGATCTAATTGCAATAATTAAAGCTGAAAAGTTTAGCAGGAGTGACTTTGGTGAAGTCGTGAGCTATGTATTTGGAGATAGTCTACCACTTTTCACTGTAACTCACAATCTCTACAAGAAACAGCATGTGTCAACATGTCTTGATAGGCGCGCACGGGCAGCATTAAATGATATAGTGGAATGTCGATGCAGTGAGATATATGATATAGTAGCACACATGTGGCGTTTAGCTTATGTGCAGGACGGATATATTCTTCATACTCTAGGACTGCAAGAACCTGATGAGGATGATGAGCATATTGTAGGGCTAGGTAGATTAATGAGAAAAATAGGAGCCTGTGAAGAAATTGACATATATTCAGAGGATGAAAGTGTCAGCTATATCACTACCAGCAATGATGAATTCTTAGAAGAAGAAGATTATTAATCTGTTCACTCTTTTTTACAGGAATCCCAGATCACTCTATGAGCTTGCAAGGAAAGCTTCAGTAGAAGCTCTATACCTTGGTGCTGATATCAACACACTGCCACATCCTATACGTCATGATATCATACACTGTAAGGAGCTGTTCATGGAGACTACTCCAAGACTTTTTAGGAGGACATTGTACATTGTTTGCAAGCGCATGGATTTCACTGATATAATCTCACTGTTCAAAGCTGAAAAACTCACTGGCGATGACATTGGCGAAGTGATCTTACACATACTCACATGGTGGCCAGATCATGGTTACATCAGTGATGATTACAAGAAGTTTCATTCACCCTCATGTTTAAAAAGGCGGGCACAAGCACCATTGAATGTAAAGCCTGATTGCAGGTGTTTGGAGATATACGATATGATAGGTCACATGATGCGGTTGGGAATGGCAGAAGATTGTTACCTTCAGATGCATATTGGACTTTCTGATTCCATGAGGTGGGAAACGATTGAGTCTACCCTTAAGAGATATGCAGTTGAGGTCTGCTATAATGTTACAAGTGAGATGTTCGAAGATTAATTCATGTCTTGTTTTGCAGAATGAATGGTCAACAACGTGCTGATGCTGTCACAATCAGAGAGGACTTGGAGTATGTCTGCAACCTCTTGAAAACCATGTCATTACCAGTCAGCTCATACCGTCGAGCATTGCATAATGCTAGAAAAATTGGGCATGGACCAAACCGCGGTCACGGTTTCTATCTACCCGTCAGAAGTTTACATATTCCCCCATGTACATATACATACAATCCAGTTAAGCAGGGTGAGGTGTGGAACTGTAAATGTGTATTACTAACATTTAGATTGATGCATTTGGACAATTTCATTGCGAATAGTTGGCCCAGCGAACCTCAAGTTTTCAGAGATCATAAATGGTGGACAGGGCTGCTACCATTGGACAAAGGTCAGGATATCAATGATCTTCTCATTGACATAGGAGATGCATACTGCATTCAACCATCCACACCACCACCACCTTACACTGAGAAGGAGGAGGAGGAGGAGGAATCAAACTGTGGACCCTCAACACTGGCAGCTCTCTTGGAGTGTTGGGAATAATCTATGCTATTGCTTTATTGCAGATGAACACCTCTGCACAAGAAATGATCAATACCACCACCGCAGCTCAAGCTCCAAACACTGCAGAAACCGTCAAGCCGCAAGGAGCTCTCAACAATGCCGTGCTGGAATTCTACAGTTCAATTTCAAGCCATAAGCCTGCCGGCCCCAACTATCTATCGATGAAGGATCTGAAGCCTGAAATTAAGTATCAAATGCTGTCAGCGCAGCCATCATTGACTAAATACGGGACAAAAGTCAGCATCAACATCATAGTGGACAACCAGACTGCCAACATTATACTACCAGACGCATATAGTCGGCTCACATTGAAACATGTGGAAAATGGACCTTTAGATCTGAGCAAATTCAAAATGAGTGTTACTCCTGCAGGCAACACATTTATAATGAACATGTTTATTGACTAATAAACGCTTCTTTTTTATTCTGCAATTGTGAGTTTTTCTTCCATCTCCCAATACCTATAGTCTATAAGATGATGCACATGAGGTGAACACTTGCACTAGTGCACTCACTAGATAACTCACTAGTGCACTCACTAGTGCACTCACTGGTGCACTAGTGCGCTCACTAGTGCACTCAATAGTGTACTAGTGCATGTGTTCATATAGGTAAGAAATTGTCTTACATTGCTTTCATATAGGTAAGAAATTGTCTTACATTGCTTTCAACAAAGACAGTTTCAACGAAAAAGAGAGGGTAGAGAGAGAGAGTTCCACTTCCATCACTGACTCAGCCCACTGGCCTTGATATACCAGTTTTAACTAGTATGTCATTGCTGCTGCTGCATTCCAATGCTATCTATGCAGGAAAAAACATGTCTGTGGTAGAAGTGGAATGCTCTCTCTCTATGAGTATACTAAGGAGAGAGTAGGTGAATGAGAACCAGTTGTATAGCATTACAAGTTTATTCTAAGCATTATGAAATAAAATATAGAGATGAGTGAACAGTTCACCCTGACAATAGTCTGTGGTTGGAGTCTCTTCAATCATACTGCATACACCATCAACTGTATCCAAGCCTCTAGAGCGATGACATTGAACTGTTGTAAAGATAGAGATGAGAAAAGCTTCTGAGCAGCCATCTGCAATGCGGAACCTCCTTACACGTTGATCTTCCATACTGTGAGAGAAGCCAGCAAATACGATTTCATTACTGCCAATTGCACTTAGCGCCTTGCTGCCATACTCAAATTGACACCAGTACTTTTGAAGAGTATCGGGAAGATTGATGACAATCTTGACATCCTTGTATCGCCAGTCTTCCACTTGTCCGAGATCCAGTACAGCTGCCATGCTATGCTTTAGCCTGTACACTGAAGTTAGTGACACCTTTTCATTGTCAAACATCGTCCAGATTTTGAATGGAAGTTGTGCTGGCTGCTGCGGGACACTTTTGCCCATACCATTTTTCCACATGATTCCTATGAAGATGTTCTTCAAGAACCTGTTAACATTATAACTGTTGACAGGTATTGCTGGTTCCAATCCACTAGTACATTCTTGTAGATCTCTCAAGTATTTCACAGTACCACGACCATGTACTGCATCAATAATTGCATATCGTAGCCTTCTAAGATGGATGCAATCACACGCATCACGTAGACTGGCACCAGTGCACGAAACTGCATGTCCACACTCGAGTTGAAAGTCATCCAATGACATGATGCCCCGCTGCTCCAGCTCGGCTTCCAGCTCCATAACGGCTGCTTTCAAACGTAACTCATTCCTATACTTATTGATATCCATCTTGCACTGTGCTCTCAAGCCAACAGCATCTTTTATATAGCTAACATAGTAGTGGTGGTGGGGGTAAGTCAATGATTACGCAATCTATTGAATTATTCATTTATTAACATGCATTGACAAACACGTTTTTTATCTTTAGACATGGTTTGCAAAATATGATTATATAGCAAATTTACAACATTGAGCGCACAATAGTAATATTTCCTTGATCCGTCAGTGATCAGATTTGCTCTGTAGTCTTCTGTCATGATGAGATAGCAATGTTGTTCACAGTTGTAGTTGTTGTAGGAAGTCATCACTTGTTTCTCCAGGTTGGGGAGATCTTGTTGCTCGAATGGAGATGATAGATCAATCACAGTAAAGTTGTCAGCCAGATTCTCCTCGTCTTCGTATTGGGGCTCCATCAGTTTGTGAAGCATGCTCAGTTTGTCATATCCATAGACATAGATTGTGTGAGCTGGTCCTACAATCTTACGCCATCTTTCCAGTGCACTTCTCACAATTGGTCTTAGGTTGGAGTAGTATTCCCCCATATCGTTATTGTCCGTCCATCTCAAGCCATGTTTAGCACTATGTGAATCATTCTCCTTACGTATACTAGTAGCCAGTACAGATTCAGAGTAGGGAGAACTGAAGAGAGAGTGCTTGCGTACAATGCGTGATTCTATAGCATGTTCAAGATACGCCATTTCCTTGACAACAAATTCGCCATTTCGTCCAGTGAATCCTTGAAAGTCTATCACATAGTATGGTCCAAAACCTTCCACAGAGTCATGCCATGTTTCATTGCTGCTGCTGCTGCTGCTGCTGCTGCTGCTATCCTTCTCCTCTTCAAAGCTGATAAGTTTCATGATGTTGTCGATGCTGTCCTCAAGATTCATGCTGCGATGTTCACACAGTTGTGATGTCTCTGCACCTCATCCACAGCCTTTTTATAGTCGAGTTATCAGGCAATTTGAACTGTGCCTGTCATTGGTCGATACTCTTTGACCACTTCATGTATCATCAGACAGTAGGCACGTGTATTTGCAGGAATGTTATCAGTCATTTCAAATTCCACTCTGACATCAATGCTGCCAGTCTTGAGTGTTTCATTTTGACGTGAACAGTCAATTGGAAACAGCATCATTCTTCCATCTGCCAGAGCAGACTTCTCAAACAGTGGGTTGCTTGCTCGAAAATCTCCATGGTTGTAGACTCCATTGAAAGCTGTATACATATTGTAGACACGGTTGTCATCACCATCAATGCTTTCATACGGATAGTACTTGTTGTTCAGAAACACTCGAATGTCTTTCACATTGCACTTGTCAAACAATGATCCATTTGCATCTGCTCTTCCTCTTCTTCCAGTCTGCAGTCCAATCACAATGTATCTCGGCTTCTCATGTTGTGCAGTCGACTTGACAGTCCATGTATGTTTTGTAGCTTCGGGCATGGCCGGGTACTCATACAGCTCCCAATGTCGGAATGGTATTGATACAGGCGAGTCATTCTGCACCAATCGTAGCAGACGCAATCTTGCTTCATCGGCCACCTCCACATAGGGCATCTTCCACACAAGCTTCCGAATGTTGACAAGGCCTATTGTATTCAAGCAGTTTACGTTGTCAGCACTGCGTCTTAGCACCAGCTCCTGTTTCACATTGAGCAGCACACGTCTGTAGTCTTCGGCGAATCCCAGCAGATATCTAAGTGGTACATCCATGACGGTAGCGTTGGCTGCATTGGCGGCAAATGTAGTTAGACCTGTTGTAGCATTATACTTGTAGCCGGCTCCTTCCATCTTGGCTAGTTCTTCTCGTTCAAAGGTCATTGCATTCTTCATCAGGCTGGCAATGCCTGGGTTGCGTGTGCTGTCCACCTCAACTCCATTGATCTCATAGCGTATCTCCGAAAACAGGTTGGCAAAAAATCCAGAGACACATGGTGTGCCGGCCAGTGCAGCACCAGCTGCACTGGTTACTGTGTACTCAAGGTGTAGATAGCTCTCTGATGGTAGTGTGTAGATGTCCTGCTGCTGAATTGGTATCCTGATCTCATCGTTGGCATTGAAGGTTGTGTTGTATGGCGAATGTGAATGATACTCAAAACCTGTGATGCGATCATCCGAAGATGGACCACTCTTTGTCACATCCAAAAGTCTCATTGTCGCTGTCGTGGATGTCGTCTGATAACAATACAACCTCTTTGCTCTAGATAATCGATGCTCCTTGATGTTAACTCAATGGCGGTCGATCGTTGAATGACGTTTAAAGCGCCTGCACCCCTTTTATTTCTTTCTGTCTCTGTCTCAGACTGCTCAGCTCCACTCCAACCCCTCTTTTCAAATAGCAGCACCATATCACTCTCTTCTTCGTAAATGTAAGGTTATGTTTATCGGCTCCTCTCTAAAGTTCACCAGACGTCCGTTCTCATCAACAATCTCCAACGTAATGTTGCTGATCTGCTCGGCATCCACGGGTAAATAGACAACATTGCGCACAGACACAGCCATTTTATAGCCCGGGTCCACTGACGGGTAGAACTCATAGATAACATGATCCTTGATTCCATTCGAGTAGGAGCCGCTCACTATGTTACATTTCACACGCACCACATTGGGGCGGTTAATCATCATGGTTGAGTCACCTCTAGCCTCCTTGTCAGCTTCCAGGATCCTGTTGAAGCCCAGCAATTTGCCTATTGAGTCAGGCGGGGTAAAGTCCAGCTTAGTATTGCACAGCACTATACATTTCAATGTTGACGTGTCCATAGCCATTTGTAGGTTAACTCCACGCTTATTCAATCTTGCCTCCAACAGTTCCTTGATCATGTTAAACTCAAAACTACCTTCAGGCAATGAAACAGTTTGCCAAACCTTTCCTTCTTCACTTGCATCTGCGCTCACACTTGCATCTGTGCTCACACTGGGAGACACTTTGTTTGCAGCACTGGTATCACCGCCCACAATGGGAAACACTTTCTTCTTTCCATCATTGAAGGTCAATCCTATGCTCCTGGTTTCTCTACTTTTTGGCTCTGTTTTACCAGTAAGACCCCATCTAAACCAATCAACAATTGTCATGTTGCTGCTATTAAGCTCTCCATGTGTCACTGAATGATCCTCATCATGTGCCTCACCCGCTGGTGGAGCTAGGAAGCGTAATGTATTGTTGTAGCCGACCTCAACATTTGGAATAGAGTTACAGCTTGTGAAGCTGATAAGTCCCACTTCCCATACACCATTGCCCGTATCAATAGGCGGGTAGAATTCACTACTCAGCGTTGACTTGGTTCCTCCAAAGCAGAGCATCATCTTGATTGCTCAGTGTACTTCAACCTAATGACTGCTTACCACAATAATTGAGAGGTTTTATACTAATAATGAAAAAACAGTTGTGTTTAGATTCATAATTTATTTAACAATCAACTAAAAATTTCAAACATAAATGTCCACATATGTGAGAGTAGAGATCCTCCTGCTTCCGATCATAGTTGTACTCAATCCTCGTCGCTGGTGTTGATCCTCGATGCATGTAGTCAATAAATTCTTGTGGTGGTCTCAGGTTGCCAAAGCCGTCAAAGTAGTGAACGTTGCCATCCTTCTTAACATAGCACACCCAATGTGTGCCAGGTCCTTTGCTGTCATCCAGGTTGATGATGCCACACTCCCTCCTCAGCGGTCCTTCAGCAGGTAGAGCATCTCGCATAAACACTCCTCGAAATTTCTTTAGCTTCAAACGGCATGCATACTTGTAGAGGTCTGCATCGGTCAGTGCTCGGTCTGGTAGAGCAATCATCTTCTGCCGCCGCATCGACGGCGACGAGCCCCGTTTCCCGTCTTTTGACGTCTCAGGTACAGGCCTCGACCCTTGGTTGATACCGCTGTTCTCCTCCTCTTGGTTCCAGTCCTCCTCCTCTTCCTCTTGGGTCCAGTTCTCCTTTTAGCTCCTCCACCAAACTTTGCCTTGGCTTTCATAATGTTGGTCACTGCTAGTGCTGCGGCCTTTTCCAAAACACCTGCGTCCGATGATTTCACTCGACTCCAAGCTCGTTCAGCCAAGATCCGGTCTGCCGCTGCTCTGCTAGCAGTATCACTATTCCTTGAGTAAGCAATGTCGTGCTGCTTACAAGCTTGGTCAAGTCTGTTGACACCTGGATCGCCTCTTGCCAATCGCTTCTCAAGCTTTGTACCTGGTCCACAGTACTGGTAGCCGGGCAGATGAAGTTCTATGGGCAGTACGTCTATTGCCTTGTTGACTATTGCACCTGCAGCGTCTGTGATTGCAGAAAGTACTCCTCTTCCTTTGTAGCTCTTCCTCTCTCGAAGGGCAGCAGCCATCTAATGTTGATCAGCAGCTTGGTCATCCGGTTTTATACCCTCATGGATTCCCAAAGCCTGTAACACTTTATCTCTCAACTGCTCTCTACTCAAAGTGTGGTTTTCAGGTGACCAAATAATGTTCATGATGGTAGTGAAACACTTTTTAACTACAACCCTTGAATGCTCATCTAACCTTTTTTCCAAATACTTTTTGTTGACTCCATCACCATCTTGGATTGGATCATTAACATCCATGAGGACTGCATTGTTCAAGCTTACAAAAATCTGCGATGTTTCAGTGTCCTGAGTCTTTGGCAGCCAATCCCATAGCATATTCTGGCACACTTTTAGGTTAACAGCATCCTTTTCATTGCGTGGGCTGCCAACATTGATCACTCTTCTTCCTCGGACGTTGATATTACCGAGGACGTCCATTATTCTTCTATCGCCGTTTGATGACATTACTTGAATGGTATGCACATGCTCAAGTTTACACGTTTTATCGGGCTAGAGTGCAGTGCTGCCAACTATGTAACCACCTTCCACCAACTCTTCCAGAATTGAATTAATTTCATTCTCATGTCCAGTGTTGCCAACTGCTTTGGACTGATCCAACAGTCTCAATCTGTCCACCAAGTCATTGGGATCATCATAGTAGATGTACTCAATCCGACTATCGGCTACCAAATTGAATGGTGCCTTGAGTCCTCGTCCAGCAACCGAAGTATCTGAAGATGATGATGCATCGCCATGTTTCACTTCTCGAAGCTTTTTGATTACATTCTTGTATTTGGGATTGTTATAGTTCACAATTTTTCCATATGCGCGATAGCCTGCCCTGTACACATTGGTTAGGCTCAACACACTCTTGTAGACCTTCTCATCACTTTTTTTCACCTTTCTGAAGTCGGGATGTTTCTTGAAAATCAGCTCGCATATTCCCGGTGTGACATTGAACGTTTTCTCTTCATTTTCATTGTTTGGATTGCTCAGTATAATCTTGTCCCCATTTGGTCCAAAGGTTAGCAGCTTGTTACCGAGAAATAGGCTATTATTCTCCACTCTTGGTCCAAACTTTCTATCACTGTTACCATCTCTGTTGTCCATCGATGCTTTAACATATTCTCCTACAGCTGTTCCAGCCAGTTCAGATTGGGCAAAGCTTTCATCAATTTCCTCCTGGGTAGTATTCATCAACACATCCTCCTCCTCCTCCTCCTCCTCCTCATCGATGGATGAGTCCTCCTCCTCCTCCAATTGACTTCTACCTTTCCACAATTTCCGTCCCACTCCTGATGTGCTTGCTGCAGGTATTTCAGCTGTTCCAACTGTCTCCAAGGTTTGCTCTTCTTCTTCTTCTACAATAGGTGATGCGGTAGGCCTCTCCCATTGTGGCTTATGTCCTTTCACTGCACCTAACTTGAATGGGTATGGTGAGCCGGGTGTAATTGGTGGTGTAGGAGGTACCATATGAGTTGATAGTGTACGTGCGAATGGGCGTGTCACTGCTGCTGGTGAAGGTGTTGGTGGTGGTGCTGGTGGTGGTGCTGCTGCTGCTGGGACACCCCGCTCCATGATAACATCTGAAATATTCTGGAGTGGCTCAATAATTGGTTTCAAACTTTTGATATGCTTCTCCTCAGTCAATGATCTGCCCAAAGTGATTTCCTTATGCTTCCTCTTGATGTTGCGTCGTAGCTGAGCAATCTCCATGATGGATGGAGCGATGTCCTCCACAGTCTGCTTTCTTTTCCGCTGCTGCTTCACGTCCATCTCGATCGGTGTTCACTGACTGAATGAGCCTTTTCAGCTAATGCTTCAGCTAAAAAAGTGTCAAGACCGTTTCTGTAACGTCCGCTATTCTTGCCTGAGGCACTATCGATAACAAGGAATGCATGTGCAGACGAAGACCACACATCATCGCACATACTTTTGAATGCATCAAATGTCATGTCGGCTCCCACATGATCTCTGTACAAATGTTTCATATTGAGTTCATCCTGTTTGAATACAATCAGAAAATTGGCATTGTCACGTATCAATTGTTTTGGTATGCGACTGTAGGTCTGTGCCAAATAAAACACATCAACATTGCTGTGCCGTCCAGTGGTGAAGTAGCGTCTGATGGCTTCCTGCTGCTCACAGATAACATCATCAAAAATGATTATTGAATTGGCGGGCAATTCGTGTGGTGCAGGTATCTCTTCACAGGTGTCACACTCGATGTAGTTCACTTTAGATCCTAGTCCTTCCATCACAGTGCGCAAGAACTCGTATTTCGGTTGGAATGTTGTCTTGGAGAACAGATAGATGTTTGAGAAGCGTATACCATTTGGATCAAAAAGCATGTTGAACATTACATTAGTTTTACCACAACCCGATGGTCCGCATATGATACATCTCAGGTGGTGAGGGAACAAAGGTCCATGCCGCTTCTTGATGTTCATTTCCGGTCCAAGTCCACAACCACTTGCCACACGATCAAAGTCGATTATATTGAACTTGTGTCGACGTTGCACTACCTGTTTCATTACACCAAATCTGCTCTATCAATCCAAGAGTCGTGTCTGCTATCGTATCCTTTCCAGCGCACCAACAGTTTATTACCTCTCCTCTTCAACACTTTTACAATTTCAAACACGTCTGGCACTTTAGTTTTGACAATCTCTTCTGCATAGAATCCCCCTTGCACAGGTTGTCCTCCACTGTCTTCCAGCTCATACGTCACAGGTACAGTAGGTCTCACACGTGTGACAGTGAACAGTTCATTTGTCCAATTGGGTAGGTAACCCTTGTTGAACACGGTTTTATACTTGCTTATGCGCACCTTATCACCCGGTTCAATTGATTGACCAGGCCCAGGATAAAACCTGTTTCGCACCTTGTTCTGCAAACTCTTACGATATTCCTCACGCTGTTCTCTCAGTCTGCTCAAGAGTATAGTTTCATGCTTCTTCTTAACATCGGCTGGACACATGCCTATTGTACGATGTATCCTCTCATTGTATTCCTTCACCAGCATGTCAAGGATGTCTGTCCACTTGTAGGATCCTCTCTCAGTGAACTTGATCCACATTAAACGTTTCAGAGTCCTGTTGAAGCGTTCCACTATCGATGCCTTCTTATCTGAATACGTCGAATAGTGATTGACGTCATATTGTTTCACAAGTCTTGAAAACTTTGCATTGAACCACTCTTTGCCGTCATCCGTTTGAAGGTTTTCCATTGGATGCCGTTCGAATATAGGACGCATTGCCTTGACCACTTCCTCGGATGTCTTTGTCTTTATCGGTAACGCATATGCATACTTGCTGAGACAGTTTATAATAGTGATGATGTATTTGTAACCTTTGTTCTGCTTTGAGTATGGTATCATTTCAACAAGGTCAGCTTGATAGAGGTCGTCAAGACCTTTCACTGTAACCATCCTCATCGGAAAATTCCGACGAGCTGGCATGTGCAGTTCACGTGCTATCACACTCTTCTCCATACTGATGCCCATCAAGTGAACACGTGCCTTTATATATATAGTTGTTTTTACACAGCACATGATGTGCGTCATACTCTGTTATCATTCCAACACTTTTGACATTGAAGTATGTTAGCATGACCTTTTTGAACCTGATTGCTAACACATTCGAGTTAATTGGCATATAAAATTATATGCGTCGGCATAATCTTTTTTGAAGCTGATTGCTAACACAATCGACCCAATTGTCATTGAAAAGGATGTGCGTCATCATGACCTTCCATGCTATCATTCCCATTGTGCAACACTTTTGACATTTGCGTCAGCTAACCTTTCTCTCATGCTTTCCTAGAAAGATCACTTTATCATTCAGCCTGCATTGTTTGTCAGTTGCTATCACCTTAACCTTTTTGAACTTGTTTACTAAGACATGATGTTTTTGATATCTCACTTTAGTATATATACTGCCCAAAAATTCAATCAAATTCAGTCTTCACATCAGAGTTATAGAGAGAGTGATCTCAGTGTTCTCTTAGTTTTCAACCAGACGGAATGGATCCAACCCAGCAGTTATCTTCCATAGTGGACAAAGCATTAGCTGTGTTCAAAGAGGAGCTCCTCAGGCAGTTGCAAACTACGCCTAGGACTGCCAATACCAGCACTGCCACTGTTGCTGCTCAAGATGCTGCTGCTCAAGATGTTGCTGCTCAAGATGTTGCTGCTCAAGATGTTGCTGCTCAAGATGTTGCTGCTCAAGATGTTGCTGCTCAAGATGTTGCTGCTCAAGATGTAGCTGCTCAAGATGTCACTGCTGCTGCTCAAGTTGTCAGTGCTGCCGGCTCCTCCACCACAGCAGTATCACTTCCCAGCAGTGGTATGCAGGCGATAATTGAGGAGATGCTTTCTGCCTGGGAATCCATTCCTAACTTGGAAAGCACTCCAACAGTTGAACGACAGTCATCGCCACCGGCGAAACGACAATATCTGCAGCCAGCATCAAGGCGAG
This sequence comes from Conomelus anceps, assembly GCA_948455865.1. NCBI lineage: Eukaryota > Metazoa > Arthropoda > Insecta > Hemiptera > Delphacidae > Conomelus > Conomelus anceps. The sequence continues at coordinate 20,663,226 of OX418227.1, read as the reverse complement.
CACCACCGCCACAAGCATCAAGGCAGTCATCGTCGGCATCAAGGCGACCACCGCAAGCATTGAGGCAGTCACCCCCACCGTCAGCAGCAAGGCGACCACCACCTGCATCAATGCAGTCGCCCCCACCGCAAGCATCAAGGCAGTTACCCTCACCACCAGCATCAAGGCAGTTACCCTCACCACCGGCATCAAGGCAGTTACCCTCACCACCGGCATCAAGGCAGTTACCCTCACCACCGGCATCAAGGCAGTTACCCTCACCACCGGCATCAAGGCAGTTACCCTCACCACCGGCATCAAGGCAGTCGCCCCAAGCGACAAGGCAGTTACCCCCACCACCACCGGCATCAAGGCAGTTTCCCCCACCACCACCAGCATCAAGGCAGTTTCCCCCACCACCACCAGCATCAAGGCAGTCGCCCCCAGCATCAAGGCAGTCGCCCCCAGCATCAAGGCAGTTACCCCCACCAGCATCAAGGCAGTCGCCCCCAGCATCAGGTCAGTGGCAGCAGCATCCTCAGCAGCCCATTATACCTCCACATCGGGCCCCACAAATTCCGAGCATGGCATGGCGGGGCAGCATTGGCCGTCCATCGCATCGTGAGCTGGAACTCCAGCGTAGAGTTTTAATCAGTGCGATGGATATGTATGCCCCGCTGCCAGCATACGGCTCCAATTATGTTGGGGCTGATGAAATTGTGGCACGGTTAATGAGGCATCGCCGCTTCAGGACGCTGCATGGGCTGCTGAAATTGGAGCTGGCGGCCTACAGTTATGAGGCGATAAACAAGCAGCTGGCCATTGCTTGGGGGGTAATTATGAAATCGATCGGTCTGCTGAAGGCGGCTGCTTCACTAGAAATTACCAACCCTGAACTTAGCCCAATAGAGTTGAGATACTCAGTTATTGGACCGAGAAAGTTGGAAAATGTCATCAAAAACAAAAGGGTTATCGATGAAGAAACAGCTGTCTTATTATTACGCAGGGAAAATATAACTGCACTTTGCGCCCCAAGGTGCGATATTGAGCAAGTTCTATATGAACTTCGAATTGGCTGAAAAAATTGTATATTCTAAAATAAACATGTTTCTGATAATCTTTCATCTTTTCATTTTCTACCTCCTACACTGGTGTGTGCAGCTTGTCTCAGCCTCACATGGACTGATGCAAATAGAAAATCGTCTTGCATATAGACATGTCCTGCATAGCTGTGACGTCATACAGACAAGTTGAATGCAAGATGATCTTCTATTTGCAACAGCCCACATGGACGATCTTGCATAATGTTGTGCAACAGACAAATATAAAATCGACTTGCACATAGACAGGTTTTTTCCTGCATGTTGTCATACAGGCAAGTTGAATGCAAGCTGATTTTCTATTTGTCTTTGTAACATCACACACATGGACTTTAAGATCTTGCATAATGTTGTGCAATGGTACACTCACAGACATGTCCTGCATGATGTCATACAAACAAGTTGAATGCAAGATCTATTTGCAACAGACACAGCCCCCCACATGGACTTGTCTTATAGAGTAATCTTGGTTTTTTAAAAAATGAGCATGGTTATCGAATACAATTCTTTATTATTATCAAGAAATACTGTTAGAGGCTGATGTCATTCAAAACTAGTTAATTTCAAAACAAAGTTAATGTCAATCAAGTCTATCAATCACCACCCACTTGCGGAAATTTCTCAAGTATTGCAACATATCACAATATGATGTACTAGATGGGAACTCCACATATACTGTTCTCCCATTGATGCAGAGGCGTACTTCCGAAGCATCGTAGAAGGCATTCTCCATTGTCTGCAGGAAATAGTCAGTTGTTCGAAATGGTTCATAGTATTGTCCTCCAATGGCGAATACTGGCAGCACAATCCATTTGCTGCTCACTGGTGATGAACAAGTATCACATCTGCAGTATAGGCAGTATGAATCCATTGGTGGCAGTCACAGAGTATCCTTCAGCTCGTGCTACAGTTGATGCTGCTGCTGCTGCAGTTGACACGTCCTCTCAGTACGGCTCACAAACCTCTTCTGATCGGATGATGATGATGATGGGTGGATACATGTGTGCAAATGCGCAGTGGCTAATGTCAATCGAGTATATCAAGCACCACCCACTTTCTGAGCATTCCCAAGTCATTCTGCATCTCACGATAAGTGTGACCATATGGGAACTCCACATATACTGTTGTTCTATTGGTACACAACATCACTGATGAAGCAAAATGGAAGGTTCTCTTCATTACTTGCAGAAAATTTTTGATTGTCAAGAATGGTTCAGGCTCTTGTCCTCCAACAGTGAATATAGGCTGCACAATCCATTTGTTGCATGAGGTTAGTGAACAAGTACCACATTTGCAGTATGGCTTAAATTCGTGAGTTTGCTCCATTGCTGATTGGTGGCGGTTGTCTGTAGATTTCTCTGCAATAGGTGTCACAAGTATCCTTCAGCCAGGCAGGTGCTACAGCTGTTGTTGTTGTTGCTGGTGCTGCAGTTGACACGTCCTCACAGTACAGCTCACAAACCTCTTCTGATCTGCTGATGATGGTCTCAAGGAAGTCTAGTGATGAAAATGATGAGTGGATGCAGGTGTGCAGATTTTGTGCGCAGTGGAATCTTTGGCAAAGCTCTTTGTCCAAGTTTTTCCCTCCAGCCAACTTCATATACCACTCGTTGACGTCACGACCCATTGCATCAATGGCATCCTGGGTCGTATTCCGATGTAGCACCATTCTTGACATCAGACACTGACGCATGTGAAACTTGTTTGCTTGATCAAGACCATGATCTCGTTGCCACAGGAAAGTCTGAGTCCTATACTTTGGATCCAGTTGGCTAGTGTAGACGCTTGTAGCCAGCACGAGATACAGCACAGCTCGAATCATGATTGCTTATGCCAAATGCTTGCTCTTCCTCCCATATTTATACTAAAGTTTATGCAGACTCAGCAATTTCTTATCAGCGGATGTGTGACTCATGTCTTCTACTCCTTTTCCAACAATGCTCTGAGTATACTGTGCTGTGATATCCCGCCATTTGTAAAGTCATCATATTCCTTGTAATCATCAACATTGAAATCAACAACACGTGATTGTTTAGCTGGTGGCTCATCATCATCGGATATGTGGATCACTCGACTGCTATCTGCTGCCGCCGGCTCATCATCATCAGATATGGGGATCACTTGACTAGTACTGCTATCTGCTGCCGAACGTTTGCAACTACCTTGTTCTATCTTAAGAACATCTGTTGGTACAAACGGTACTGTTGATGAAGTTGATGCTTTTGCTGTCATTGACAACAATGTTCTAGATGCCTCCATAGTTGATATGTTTTCTTCTATTGCTGTATCTGCTGCTATCAATGCTGCCCTTGATGCTGCTTCATTTTCTTGATCATTCTCAGTGTTGTACTCCTCCGCCTCCTCCACCACCACCTCATCCTCAAACCCATCATCACTGAATACTGGAGCTTCATTGACAATGTTGCGATGTCCATATGCAAGAGTAGTGATTCCATCTTCAAGAATGAACCGTTTTTCATCAGCCTTGCTGAGCGCTTTCTTCTTCTGAATGGTGGTCATGATTCTATGTTTCCTGGTACAGAACATCACCTGATCTCTATAGATGTCCTTCTCACCATAGAGACAGTCAATGTAGTCCTGAAAGACTATGTACCGTTCTGCATCAGGATGACTTTTTGGGAGCTCCTGTCCAAGAATTGGCCGTCTCACTCCCTTTGCTTTCTTGATAAGGCCACTCTTCAGCTGTGTCTCATCTGTAACATAGCATCTGCAAGCATACAGCTTGGAGCGCAGGCCGACATACTCATAGGGGGCTCGAGCTGCATACTCATCCTTGAATTTCCCCAGCACCATCTTGTTTGTCTCAGAGTAGCATGGGTGGTTGGCCGGGTACTCTGATGTATCGAATACGTTTCTCAACTTGTCTATATTCATGATATCCATATACATATCTTCAGTTTGGACATTGTAGAACAAGCTGTCAGTGTCCTGGTATAACAGTTTGAGTCGGTTTCCATAAATAGGTTTCATCACATCGTAGTGAAACTCGTACATTAGAATTTTGCTCACATCAAGTACAGTCAGTCCAATATATATCGGCTTGTTCAATACAACCTTGTCTTGATGGAGTGTTACAGCGCATATGTTGTCACCAAATATGATGCGATCTTTGAATGTTGGACGTGCCACCAGTCTCTTCAACCTCCTCTCACAATTGACCAGCTCCATGTTCATCCGGTTCTTAACATTCTCCATTGTTTTTCCAAAGACCGCATTATTCATTAGCTTGAAGAAATTCTTTTCAAATTTGTTCGCAGATTTCTGACGTAGTTGTGTGTTGAGTTGAATGTATGGGGCCAAAAAGTCTTCTTGCTGGAATGAAATTCCACGGTGAACTTTGACAATTTTCAGTCCATGATTCACAGCCTGTTTCAGGAGTCTATAATGACATACATACTCCTTGCGGTTCTGCAGCGTTGTCATTAGCCTCACATATCCTGACTTGGGAGTCTTCTGGCTCTCTGGAAGAAAAGGGAAGTCGTTGTGATCATCCTGTAGCTCTTGAGGATACTCAACGTCGACTTCTAGGATGTATCCCATTCGCTGATTGTCTGGGATTCTATCTATATGAGCAGCCACCTCCTCCAGTTCTTCTTGACACATCCATCGAAATTTTTGGCAAGGTAGTGGGTTGCTCATAGCCCATCCATAAAGATTGTTGGCATCGGTGTACAGCAAGTAGGATATCGGTTTCTCTGGATCCAGTGGTGCACCTGTGTATTTGTTGTTGGCAATCGAATGGCGGTGGACACATGTGGTTATTCCTCCTCGGATACCTCTTTCAACGAACATGTACATATCGTAATCGCTGAGAAGTTCCAATTCCACCTGGGTGTATTTCAGCATGGCATCAAATGAGAATCCTGGTGCAGTGAAGTAGTTGGCACAGTCAAGATTGTAGTTTTTTATGCACATGTCCCTGAAACTTTCAAACACATCAGCCAAGAGTAGAACATCCGTCTTTAGGTAGAGGTCACTGTAGTCCCCTAGTGTTCTACATCCAAAATGTTGCCAGACCAGTTGTGCATGGGCATAGTCCTCATCACTGATTCCACGATCTGTCAGCTTGCTGAAGAATGCTTCCTTTGGTGGTAGGGAAGTTTCTCCAAGTTTCTCCCATGAATCGCAATAATCATAAGGGAATACTCCTTTACGTGTCACAAGATCGAGTCTTGTCTTGAAATGTTTAGCGGTATGTTTCAGCACATTTGGAATGTCCGTGTCATTATGTGCAGACTTGCGCAAATTTGATACCAATGTATCCAAACTGTCTGGTGTGAATCTGAATGTATCTATGAATCTCAGGTGGAGTCGATTGGAAACGTGTTTAGTGAAGCTGATGTACTTTTCAGATGTGTTTGGAATGACTTTGATCCTATTCTTGTCGGCACCGAGTTCAGGAATGAGCAGGTGTGTATCATAGTTGGATGAATTGTGTAGAAAAACTGGGATGAAGGTCTGGCGCTGTCTTTCCAGATTGCATGGATTGCACAGTGCATTTCTATAGAAGCCAGTCATATGACAATGATCATACACTTTGTCTCTTCCAAACTTTTTACCACAAGCTTCGCAGTGTGTAGCAGCATCATGTGCAGCTTGTTGTTGATCAGTGAGTGGCAACATTATAATACTCAACTGGTCCATGGTATCAGCAATAAGTTTTGCATAGTGGCTGAGCTGACTCATGAAGTGTTCGGCTGCATTGGGACCTCTGTAGACAATCGGTTCTTGAGGTATGTAATGGCTCAGTGTCAGCCATGAAGGAAATTGTGTCTCATCTCTCACAAAGTACATGCAATAGCTCATTGCATTGTGGTATTGTATCACTTTTGTCTGCTTCCCAATCCATCTCTCTGGAGCTTCCCCCTCCACATCACCCTCTTCTAGGGCGGGTGTCTCCAGCAGACACTCAAAGTCTGCATACACTACAAGTGGCAGTCTGAACTTCCTCAAGTGCTTCTCAAACTTCAATGTTGGCGGTTTTCCATCTTTCAGCTGTGGCATGATCATCCTAGCCGTCTTGTTGTTGGCACAATACTTCTCATGTTCTGCCATCCTTTGCTCACCATCTCTACTGAGAGTGTAGTGTGTGAAGCATCGTCTGCAAATAATTATACGTCCATGATGTTTTGTCAGCTGTGGTCTCAGGAGCTTCTCAAAATCTTTGATCCAGCAGTAGTGGGTGTTGATTTGTGGATCCTTGTTTGCATCTTCAGCATCCTGCAGCAAATCGTTAGTCTGTGCACCATCATCTTCAACAGCCTCACCCAGTAGCAGAAGATCAAAGTGCTCAGTCTTCATGGTATCGGTGACTCGTCTGGGGAAGATGTTATTATCAGAGTCGACTGCATACACGTTGACAGAGACTGTAGGGTTATCCTTCTCGAACCTATCGATCTGGTTTATAGTTGTCGGGAAAGTGATGCCTTTAAAGTTGTATTTCTCCCGAAGATTGAAGTATCGCTCGTTGACTCTTTGGGGATCTTTTCCTTGGACATGCTTAGCGAGGATCGCCCACATGAAACATTGTTGGTCCTCATTCCTCGGGTTGATGATGGCTTTCCTTGCAGCTAGCTTGGGCGGGGTAATGATGTATGAAGAGCCTCTAAGGGGAATATGTTTGCTGATCCTTATGAGTAGTCCATCAATCTGTAGCAGTGTCCATCCACTGGATTTCCCTTCGAACATAGCCTCCTCTTCCAGCATCTTCTGGCAAGCCATCTCCACTTGATGAGGCAGCGTGAGAACGGTGAATGCTGCATAGTTTGGTGTTTTGAAAGCGATGTCCTGCACCTCCTCCACCTCTTCATTGTTCGGATCAAGGTAGCACTTGTGATAAGTTGCCTCCAGCACCAAATTGAATTTGATTGCACCATGCTCCTGGATTTCTGCTGTCAGGACACTGTTGATCTTCTCCTCCAAGTTGTCAAGGAAGGACTGGAAATCCTTTTGAGGGCTTGTAGAACACTGGTTGTTGAAGAACAGGGTTCGAAGATTGTTGTTGAACGCCTCCTCCAGCAAAACGAAGTCGTCACACTTTTCCTGAGTCTGCTGGCAGCGTCTTCTCTTGTTAAGGGACATGGTAAGCTGGAATGAAACAATATGCATTAGACATTGACAAATGAAATTGTAAGATAGTTGCAGGTTTCCTGGAATGAAACAATTAGAAGATAGTTCCTTTAACAATATGCATTAACAAAATTCCAAGTTGCCCAAAGCAGTTGGTAAGTGGAAAAGCATTTATAAGTGCAAGCATTAGCATGCATTAATTGCAAAGAGTACTTACTTTGAAAGTTGATCAAGACTGGAGCACAAGAAGCACAAGGAGCACAAGACTGGAGCACAAGAAGCTGGAGCACGAGCACAGTAGTTGGCTGTCTGGTGTGAGAGAGCAGTGTATGATAAGTCCAACAGAAAACCCTGCTTATATACTCTGGCCAGTACCTCCCACCCTCGACCCCCACCCCCACCCCCAACCCCCCACCCCCACCCATAGCCTGAACAGCTCACAGCTTCCCACCATTTTTTTTTTTTAATTTTTTTTTTTTTTTTTTTTTTTTTTTTTGAATTTTTTTTTTTTTTTTTTTTAATTTTTTTTTTTTTTAAATTTTTTTTTTTTTTTTTTTTTTAATTTTTTTTTTTTTTTTTAATTTTTTTTTTTTCAAGGTCAAAGGTCAGGGTCAAGGTCAAAGGTCAATTGAGATTCCCATTCATTTTCTTTCTTTAATAATTAGTATTCTTGTTCTTTCTTTATTCATATGTTTTTCTCCCTTTTCTAATTCTTTCTTCCAATTTGTTTCTACTCAATTCATCTGGACACTTTCTACTAATTTAATTACTTGCTCCTTGCTATTGCGCCCTTTGATGCTTTTAATCTCATCTATCTCAACTTCATCATCATTCTCTTTTCTTTTTTTTTCTTTTCTATTTCATAAGTCCATTGTACAATTTGTTTCCCAGTTATTCATTTTTATTTTTACTTCTTTTTTTGCTACATACATTTCATGAGTTATGTTTTATCATTAGCAAATATATATTTTTTTCTTTTAATTAATCTTTTTAGTTTATTTCAACTATAATTACTTAATGTAATGTAATATTTTATATTTTAGGTTATATTTATTAGTGTTTGCCATAGGTCTTACTAGACCTGGCAACGTAAGATGTTATAAATAAATATCAAATATCAAATATCTTACGCACACTCTCTCTCTCACGTACACTCTCTATCTTCCTCTCTCTCTCTCTCTCTCTCTCTCACGCACAATCTCTCTTCCTCTCTCCTACAGTCAAGAGTTGATGAGAAGGATATTCTTGAATATCCTCTTCCAAGAATGGACATTTATATGTTCAAACTTCGCCGTTTCATGTAGATACATCACAATCATATTATCGTTATCAAATTGCGTCTCATATTCATTTCGTTGAATAATTCTCTAGTTAAGCTTTGAAAAATTCATAAAACAATTACAGTACTTACATATTTTTAACAATCTAGAATCTAAGACTGTGCATTTTGTAATCTACATGAATAAAGTAAATAATCTAATCTAATCCTTTCCCTTCCTCTTTATCTTTCTGATTCTCTTTACTTTCCCTTTCTCTTTTTTCTCTCGTTCTCTTTGTCATTCTCTTTCCCTTTCTCTTTCTTTTTCTCTTTTTCTTTCACTTTACTTTTCTCTTTCTCTTTCTCTTTTAGTTTCTCTTTCCCTTTCTTTCTTCCTTACAATTCCACCATTTTTCTTTCTCTATTTCACCCTTTTTCTCTCTCTCACTCTCTTTCTCTCTCTCTCTCACTCTCACTCTCTCTCTCTCTCTCTCTCTCTCTCTCATATTTTCCACCATTTTCCACTCTCCTCTCTTTTGCATTCTCAATCCCTCTAGATTCACTCAAGCCTGAAATAAATGTTAGCTATACATCAAAAGTATCGCGACCTATATCATAGTGTAGCATACCTATATATTTAAATGTATACTGTATATATAGATGCGAGGAAAAGCTCCATTGCGTATTGTGGATTATTCACTGTTCAGTAAATAATGGACGCTGTTTTAAAACCAAATATACCTAGAGGAGAAAGATCTTCAAAATGGAGGTAATAAAGTTGGATAAAAGGGATTGGATGAAGGGTATGATAGGAGGGACAGAGATGAAAGTAACAGAGACAGTTAAGCTACGAAACTCCTGGGCGCTCCTTGTAAGGGTGAAGGATTTCACTGTTCAGTAAATAATGGACGCTGTTTTAAAACCAAATATACCTAGAGGAGAAAGATCTTCAAAATGAAGGTAATAAAGTTTGATAAAAGGAATAGGATGAAGGGTAGGATGAGAGGGACAGAGATGAAAGTATGAAAGTAACAGAGACAGTTAAGTTACGAAACTCCTTGGCGCTCATTGTAAGGCTGACCGATTGGATTGGCCAGCGAAAAAAGACTCTGTTCTCTGCTGTAAAATCACTTTCCGTTGGTTCGGAACCCACCTTAAACCGTAGGTCCTGCTCATCAATTACTATCATCCAATTCATTACCCACGCACAGGTCTCAGACCTATGTGGACTTCATCCTCCAAAAAAAAAAAAAGTTTCTTATTGGTTTTTTTTCTGCAAAAATTCAGTCGTTTTATTAAAGGCGTTTTATTATAATAATAAAATTATAAATTATTATCATAAAAGACCCATTCATTGCGCTAATACTTGAGTCAAAAAGTATTAGAGTCAAAAAAATCATAGTTTTCAGTTTCCGGTATTGTATATTATATATTGTATAGGACCATATTATCCGATTTAGGTTGTAGGTGACTCTTCAGACCTCAACATTAAGTTTTCTTTCTTTCCGGAGGATGAAGCCCACATAGGTATGAACCCTGTGCGTGGGTCATGAATTGGATGATGGTAATTGATGAGTTGGACCTACAGTTTTAGGTGGGTTTCCAACGACCGGAAAGTGATTTTGCAGCAGAGAACAGTATATTTTGCTGACCAATCCTATTGGTCACCCTTACAAAGAGCGCCAAGGAGTTTCGTAGCTTATCTCTGATTGAACAGATACTTGCTACGGCAATTGGCTATCACTTCCCCAAAGGTACAGAGAGCGTACTACGTAAGCGAGGAGTGAGGTGATTGCGATTACTTTCCTCACTGAACTGACAGATTTGCTTTTTGTGAAAAATACAGGTCCTCTT
>OX418227.1:20585977-20652745 GCA_948455865.1 Conomelus anceps | reverse complement strand
CAATGTCAAATGTACAATACAGTAGTCGACACTTTATATTTGAGAGATGGTCATGAAATGTGATCTTTCATTGCTTTTAAAAGGCTCGTGTTTTTGCAGAAGCTTCCTTCATAGCTTAGATATTTCAAATGCTCGTTTGTGTGTACAAGGAAAGTTTTCTGTACAGAAAGAAAACTTTTAGCACATAGTAGCCAAAACTGGCCTATCTCTTTTCGGGGTGATTCATGTCTTGAATAAAGAGAAATCTTTTTTTGGATGAGGAGAAACAGTAAAAGAACGAGGATGAAGTAGAGAAAGAGATGATGAAGAAGAAGGAGAAGAATAATATTATGAAGAAAAAAAAGAAGGCGAAGAATAGAATAGAATGACTTTTTTATTTGTTGACGTGGCGAAGTTTGGACAGTAATGTCCACTTTACCACTTAACCACGTCGAGAACAAAAGAATACAAAAAGAACTAAATATGTAGATAAAACAAAAATGAATCTAATCAACCATATATAAAATGAAAGTCCAATATAGAAAAAGGTAAAAAATAGGAAGAAAAAGTAGAAGAATACCAAGAAGACGGAGGAGGCGGAGGTAAAGGACAAGAAGGACGGTGACAAGGAGGAGGAGAAGGAGGTGAATGACGGGGAAGAGATGTAAGAGGAGGATAAGGAAGACGAGAAGGAGGATAACAATGGGGAGGGGATGGAGGAAATCAATTAGGAGGATGAGAAGAAGGAGAACAATGGGGAGGAGAATCAAGAGGAGAAGGAGGAGGAAAATAAAAAGGATGAGTAGGTGGAGGAAAAGGAGGAAGTGCATAATAGGGCTAAAAGAGGTGGAGGACGGTGGGGAGAAGAAGGAGGAGAATGAAGAGGAGGAGGAAAATGAGAATGAGAATGAGTAGGAAAAGAAGAAGGAGAAGGAATAGGAAAAAGAAGAGGAGAAGGAATGGGTGGAGGAGAAGAGGTAGAAAGAAGAGAATGAGGGGGAAGAAGTAGAAGAGTAACAAGAAGACGGAGGAGGAGAAGGAGGAGCGAAGAGATGAGCTGGAGAGGGATGGGGAGGTGGTGGACGAGGACGAGAATGTCGGAGACAATTGATGGAGAAGAAGGAGGAAAAAGGGAGGAAAGAAGAGGTGAATAAGGAGGACGAGAAGGAAGATTACAAAGGGGAAGGGAAGGAGGAGAAGAAATGGTTGGAGGAGGTGGAGAAGGGGTAGAAATATGTGAAGTAGGAGAACGATGCGGAGAAGAAGGAGAAAAATGAGGAGGAGAAAGAGAAGTAGGAGGTTGAGAAAGAGGAGATCAATGAGGAGGAGAAGGAGGAGGAAAAGGAAGAGGTAAGAAGTGGGTGGAGGAGGATTAGGTTACGCTAGATTTAGATTTAGATTATTTATTTTATTCATGTAAATTACAAAATGCACATTCCTTTCTTTTTAGTGGCGAAGGTGAAGTGGCGAAGGTAGTGGAAGGTGTAGTGGCGAAGGTAGTGGAAAGTATCCATAATGAATAATAAGACGAAATTGTCACAGCCACATTCATTAAAAAATATATAGAAACTAGTTTCGGTTGTTATACCATTATCAATCTCAAACTAAAACTAAAGTACTAAAGTAACTCAGTACCTTCTCTGTACTTTAGTTTTAGTTTAATTGAGATTGATAATGGTATAACAACCGAAACTAGTTTCTCAATATTTTTTAATGAATGTGGTTGTGACAATTTCGTCTTATTATTCATTACAAAATGCATATATAACTAGCCTACTGTAATTCTTTACAAAATGCATATATAACTAGCCTACTGTAAATCTTTTACTAACACATTTTTGTATTAATAAACTGTAGATGTTTGTAAATTTGTAGTAGTATTATTTTGGAAAATAAATCATTTATTTATTTAATTGTTTTAGGAATTTTACAGAGCTAAACTAGAGAATTATTGAACGAAATGAATATGAAATGCAAATTGATAACGATAATCGATAAGAAGAGGTAGGATTAGTTGAAGGAGGAGGACAATGAGTGGGAAAAGGAGAAAAATGATGAGTAGGAGAAAGAGGAGAATGAGTTCGAGGAGGTGGAATATGAGGAGGAGGTGGAGTATGACGAGGAGGAGGAGAAGAAGAAGAAGGAGGAGGAGGAGAAGGAAAAGGAATAGAAGGAGGAAAACGAGGAGAGGGATGGGAAGGAGGAGGATAAAGAGTAGGTTGAGGAGGAGAAAAAGTTGGAAGAGGTGAAGCGAGAAGAGGTTTGGATAGGTGAGGCGAGGAATTAGAAGGAGAATGAGAAGGTCGAGAAGGATGACAACAATGAGGAAAAGAAGGAAGAGAAGAAGTTGTTGGTGGTTAAGAATGAGGTGGAGTCGTAGGAAGAGATGAAGAGAAAGCAGTGGGAGGATAGGGTGAAGGAGGAGGAGGAGGTGTAGGAGGAGAAGGAGTATGAGGGATAAGGATAAGGGGTTGGTGAAGTAGGACAAGGAGAAGGAGTTTGAAGAGGAGGTGAAGTAGGAGGATGTGTACGAGGAGGAGAAGGAAAAGTAGTGGGTGAAGTAGGACAAGAAAAAGGAGTTTGAGGAGGAGGAGGAGATATGATTCGAGAAATCACCTGATATCTCATTTCTGCAGTCTATCATGAATCTCCTAGTAAATCTAAACGGTTTCAAGCAATATTACACGGCTTCATAATGTTCTTCACAGAGGGGAGCAACAACAAAAAGTAAGCGGATATAAGCCTCCCCCCCCCCCACACTCTCATACCCCCTTTATACCTGAATAATGAATCCAAAGTGCGCTGATTCCAAGAAAATTCCTATTGTAGTTCCAACAACTGCCGCCAGGGGAACAGAGTGAAAATGTCAGGATAATTCATCTGAAGAAGATTTCCACCTGGAAGTGATTCTCTTTCCGATCTGTAACTGAATTCTCCTTTCTCTTCTTCTTCTTCTTCTTCTTCTTCATCATCCTTTTCTTCTTTTTACTGTTTTACTTCTTATCCCACTTCTAAACCTTCTTCCACTCCTACTTCCTCTTCCACTTCTACTTCATCCTCTTCCCTCTCTCTTTTCTCTTTAAATCCTTTCTTTTCGTTTCCATCCTTTTCTTCTCCTTCATTTTCTTCTGCTCCCTTTTCCTCCCCATCCATTTCTTTCTCCTTCCTTTTCTTACCTCCTTTTTCTTCTACCTCGTCTTTTCCGTCTTGCTTCATCATCCTTTTCCTCTTCCAGATCCTGTTCCTCTCCTTCTTCCGCTTCCCTCTTTCTCATCCTATTCATTTTCCTCTCCCCCTTCCCATTCTGCTTCCTCTCCCTCTTCGTCATCCTCTTCGTGTACCTCTTTCTTTTCCCTTTTCATCCACCTCAGCCTCTTCCTTAGCCTCTTGCTCTTCCTGTTCCTCTTCTTATACTTCTCCTTCACCTTCTCCTCATTCTTCTCCACCATCTCGTCTTTCTCCTCCTCCTTCTTCTCTTCCTACTCTTCCTTTTTCTCCACCTCCTCTTTCTCCTTCTCCTCCTTCTCCTCTTTCTCCTCCTCCTTCTTCACCACCTCCTCCTCTTTCTCCTCCTCCTCCTTCTCATCCTTCTCCACCTCCTCCTCTTTCTCCTCCTTCTTCTCATCCTTCTCCTCCTTCTTCTCCTTCTTCACCACCTCCTCCTCTTTCTCCTCCTCCTTCTTCTCATCCTTCTCCACCTCCTCCTCTTTCTCCTCCTCCTTCTTCTCATCCTTCTCCTCCTTCTTCTCCGCTTTTATCTCTTTCTCCTTCTTCTTCTCCCACACTTCCTACTCACTGTCTCCCTTCTCCTTCTTCCCCTCAACTTCTGACTTCTCCTTCGCCTCTTCCTCCTCATCCTCCTCCAATCCTCCATCCTCCTCTTCCTGCTAATTTTCTTCTCCATCTTTTCTTCTCCTCCCTTTTCTTCTCTTTTCTATTCATGTCCTTTCTTTTTGTTTCTTCCTTTTCTTCTCCTTCATTTTCTATAGCTCCTTTTTCCTTTCCATCCATTTCTTTCTCCTCCTTTTTCTTACCTTCTTTTTCTCTTTCTTGGTTTTCTTCTACTTCTTCTTCTCCTTCGATTTCCCCTTTTTTTACTTTTTCTACTTTCTTTTTATTCCTTTTCCTACTACTCTTAATTCTTTTGCTTCTCACTCTCCTACTTCTTCTTCTTCTCCTCCTCCTCCTTCTCCTTCTTCGTCTTTCCTCCTCCTCCTCCTCCTCCTCCTCCTTCTCTTTCTCCCTCTCCTCCTCCTCCTCCTTATCCCACTCCTCCTCCTCCTCCTTATCCCACTCCTCCTCCTCCTCAACGTTATACTATTTTCTTCCACATCTCCTCCCTTCTATTCTTATTCTTCCACTTCCCCTTCCACTTCTCCTTCTACTTCTACTTCTTCTTCTCCTTCTCCTCCTCCTCCTCCTCCTCCTCCTCCTTATCCTCCTCCTATTCCTCCTCCTCTCTCTCTCCTCCTTTTTCTTCTCCTCCTTTTTCTTCTCCTCCTCCTCCTCTTCCTCCTCCTCAACCTTATACTATTTTCTTCCTTGTCTTATTCTTCCACTTCTCCTTCTACTTCTCCTTCTCCTCCTTCTTCGTTCCACCTCGTTTCTTCCCCATTCTCCATCTCCTCCATCATCACTGTCTCGCGTATAATCGAATAAGATTCACTACTAACTTGTGCATTTCTCGGAATAGGGTATCCAATCAAGAGTCTCAGTGGTTGCATGTGAGAGACTACATCACACGCACGCGAACACGCGCGCGCTCGCACTCAATAAATTACCGGTGGGACCAACTGGCACCTCATAAAGTGCGAAATAATTAAATCGCGTCGTTGCTAGACGCCACTTGCCGCATGCCTCAACGTGCCACACATTGTTGCTAGGTGCTTTACAGGACAGTTTCCGGTTTTAAGTGTTCACTAGTACATGGCGGTAGTTGTTTTTCATCCCCAACACATTTCAGTGTTGTACAAATTGCTTCCATTGCTCTAAACAAAAACACAATGTAGATTCAATCGTAAAAAGTGTGTTAACTCCTATGGTAAAACACATATTATCGTAAAGTAACGTTCTGCAACGTAACATAATGGTTCATATGGTGAACTCTTTTATCTAGGACTACGTTATAAAGCCATCATAATAGGTCAGAAAGCGATGTCATTACAGCTAACTCTATTCAAACTAATGTCACACCTTTCTTTGAAGTGGCAAAGGTAATATTGTGGAAGATATCCATTAGATTAAGTTTTATTTCCCAATCAAACAAAAATACATCAATTTAAATAATAAGAAATAAACTAAGATTCTAGAACATTCAGTTACCCATATTTCGGCCAGCAAAGCGTAGCTTGAGCGCCAGACCGACCAAGGAAACATAAAATGGTAAAAATTACTACAGCTACAATATAAGAAATAATAAGATAAGCATAAGTAAAAAATAAGAACAAATAATAAATACAAATAACACATAAAAGATCAAGAAACTAGATTAAATTTCCTATTTCAAAGAAGGTATTCTCTTTGACACATTCTAAAATTTAAAAAATAGATCATTTTTTATTATCAAATGATAATAGTATAATTGGTAAGGTATTTAATAGTTTACAGCAAATATGTTGTGTTTGGTGCCTGCAAATACTTTTATTCCAGTTGGGTATGAGGATGTGTTATATTATATCCATAATAAATAATAAGACTTGAAGTTGACACAACCACATTTATTGAAAACAGTGAGACACTAGTTTCGATTGTTACACCATTATCAATGTCTATCGAACAGCGAGAACCCACATGTTAATTGCGGGTTTACAAAAGGCTAGGAGGACCGCGGGTTCAGTTAATTCGAGGTGCAAACTTAAGAGGTTTAACATAAAAAATGCGGGTTTACTTACAAGAGACACGTTGTTTGATTGAGATTGATAATGATGTAACAACCGAAATTAGTATCTCACTGTTTTTAATAAACATTTCTTCAATTGCGATTGATAAGTGTGTAACAATAACCAAAACTAGTATCTCACTGTATTCAATAAATTGGTTTGTGACAATTTCAAGGATATTGTTCAAAAGGCATACCCCCTGATTGCAAAAACGTCCTATCATTATGGTGGTTCATTACTCGTTCCACTTTTATACTAACCTGCTGTGTGAAAGGATATGGTTATACCTGTATACAAACTAGCATTAGTATGATCTATATATCTTGAATAGTGGAGCACAAACCTAGTATAAAATTTGTAAAAGTGGTAACATCATTCACACACATGCGCCATCTTGTTAAAGCTCAACATAACCTAAAACAAGCCTACATTAATGGCCAATACTAGTCATTATTACATGCATTTTTTATTTTAAAAAGCTAGTTCGCTTTCCAAACCATATAATAATATGATTTATCCACACTATTCAATTTATAACAAATTTTTTAAATAATTGATATACTATATTTCAAGCTCGTGGAGCAGGCGTACTGAATCAGGTTATTAAAACATCATGAACCTGATTCAGTAGGCCTCCAGCCGTGTCTGAGGAAGCATTACATCAATGCGAAATAGCCATAACACGAATATGGAAGTGATGGCTATTTCGCATTGTTGTAATGCTTCCCCAGACACGGCTAGAAGCCTACTGAATCAGGTTTATGATGTTTTAATAACCTGATTCAGTATGCCTGCTCCACGAGTTTGAAAAAAAATGTATCAATTATTTAAAAAAATTGTTATAAATCGAGTATTGTGAATAAATCATATTATTATATAGTTTGGAGAGCGAACTAGCTTTTTAAAATAAAAAATTCAACGTTTAAATATCGAGTGAAAAAGTATGGAACTGCAACACCAAAGAATATACATAATCATATAAATATATAATTATATACTGCATGGATAAATAAATGTATATTATATTTTCATGTACCGTATGCTTTTAAATACAGTAGGCTCCTATTAAATTGATATAAATTCATATTGAAAAGCTTGAGAATGCTCACCAATGCCACTGCGGTTAATTAATGAAGCGAAATTGTTCGATTAAGATAGTTATAAAAAAATCATTCAATGCCACATGTATTGCTATTGGTTACTGGACTGTAACGACTTTATTGGTCAGCAAGTTCATTTCTAATGGAAAGGTGCAAGACCCTTTTCCCTATTTTCTCTGGTATTTTCCCTGTTACTCGGTTTTTCCTGACTAGTACAGCGAGTCCTTACTAACAAAGGGTCAGCTAACTGTTGAAACACAGAAATTGCATGAATCCAGACGTGAATAATTTACTTCCGAATTATTCAGGGGTGGATAAATCGTGTGAAGCGTACGATAATTTTTGATGAATTACGTTATTTGTTCAGCGTGTTAATGTATGATCAAGCGTTTAAAATTATGAATTCAAATTTATGATTCTCTGTAAATTATTATCAAAGCCTTTCCTAATTAGCTGACTATTTATGCAAAACCAAATGTCCAGTCTGTCTCTACACTCTTTCGTCTTGCTAATAAACTATAATTATCTCTTCTATTTTCTCACTCTTTTTCTCTCAATCACTCTTTCTCTGTCTCTTTCTTTCTCTGTCTGTCTCTTACTTTCTCCCTCTCTCTCTTTCTCTCTCTCTATCTCTTTCTCTCTCTCTCTCTCTCCATCTCTTTCTCTCTCTCTCTCTCTGTGTCTAGGGTCAAGTGTAAGAGAACCTGCGAGTCTCTCTTTCTTTCTCTCTCTTTTTATCTTCCTCTCTTTCTCTCTCTTTCTTTCCTTCTCTCTCTCTCTCTATTTCTCTCTTTCTCTTTGTCTTTGAATCTCTTTCTCTTTGTCCAAACTTCACCATTTCATGTAATTACACCACTTAGATTGTCACCATAGCTTACATCATTAAGATCATATTTTTTTATTGCTGATGATGCCCACATGAGTCCGAGACTTGCGCGTGGGTAAAGAGGTGAATGATTACACATAAATGCCTGACGGTGGAGCGGGATTTGATACCACGATATCTTTGTGATATTGATAATTTTTTTTAAACAACTTCTATGAAAAATTACTAAATTTCTTGAATAAAGAAAGATAATGTAATCTACATCACTCTCACTCACTAGTGTTAATGAATCTTAGAAGCCTAAAAAATAGTTGCCAGATTTTATATGTCTTAAATCAATTCACACTATCGATTTATCCTATTTTCAATAATATTGATATCCAGTAATAAATCAATGATACGATTTCATTTGAGAAGTAGCGCATAATTATTTTGTAAGAGATAAGAGATATTTTGTATTTTGACTCTTTAGTCCCTCCACAGAACTATATGATTTTTAGTGAACCTAGATCTAACAGCTAGTTGTTAATCTCACTGAATGTGATTATTTTTGTTTAATTTAAAAGAAGTAAAATATTTTCTAGTTAGGTCCAGCCCGTAATTTACATAATCCA
This sequence comes from Conomelus anceps, assembly GCA_948455865.1. Taxonomy (NCBI): domain Eukaryota; kingdom Metazoa; phylum Arthropoda; class Insecta; order Hemiptera; family Delphacidae; genus Conomelus; species Conomelus anceps. The sequence continues at coordinate 20,644,347 of OX418227.1, read as the reverse complement.
ACATTTGGATTCTTTAGAGTTAGAAAATAAAGTTTATAGTATTATACTTGGAAATTTGTGAGGAGAGCAGTTGTGGACAAAAGCCTGTTGCCTCTTTGCTTGATTGTACTCGTATTTTTGTCATGAATACGAAAATAAATAATGAATAACATATCAGATTATATAAACTGGTTTAAAACGCCAATTCAGTATTTTCCATTCATCTGTTGAATAAGCGTGAAGTTGTGCAAAGTTGTAAATTAGCTTCAGGCCAGCATCAAGCTGAGAGTGTAGATTTCAAAATGGTATAAAAGGATTTTGGTGGCAGCGGTGGGATATGTTTATGGGAGGGGGTGAAGGGGGTGTTTTAGCTCACACATAATTGCATTAGTGATCCTACCATTAGCATCAACTTGCCTGCTGTTATTCATAGCTATATTTGGGGTGGTAGTAATAGGGTGGTGAAGGGTAAAGGAGGGGTACAGGGGGTTCTGGAGGGGGTAGAGAGTTTAGGAGGGGTTCAGAGGGTGGAAAAGGGGTGGAGAAGTGTATAGAGGGGGAGGAAGGAGTACAGAGTAGGTAGAAAGGGGGTGGAAAGGGGTACAGTGGCAAGAGGAAGGGGTACAGAAGGCTTTAGAGGGGTGAAAAGGGTTCATGAGTGGTACATCGGGTACAGGAAGGGGTACAGGGGGTTCTGGTTTGTTACAAGGAGTTCAAGAGAGGTACACAGGGATACAGGAGAGGTGAAAAGTGGTATTGTGCAAAGTGTGGAGGGAATGATGATAGAGTGGAGTAGTGGGAGTAGAAGGGTGAAAGAGGGGTAATGCATGTAGTAGATGGAGAAGAGGAGTACAGAGGGTTCAGAATTGGAAAATTATTGTATTTCATGGAACTTATGGGAAGAGCGTGGGTGGGGGTGGGTGGAGGGTGGTGAAGGGAGTAAAGGGGTGGTAAAGGGAGTAAAGGGTTGGTGAAGGGTGTACAGAAGGGATGGTAGAGAGGCAGTGATGTTGAAGGGGCGGCAAAAGGGCCAAATGGTGATGAAGGGTGATAAAGTGAAAAGGAGGGGTACAGGAATGGGTGCTGAGAGTTCAAGAGGGGTACAAGAGAGGTTCAGAGGGTACAGGAGTGGTATTGCATGTAAGTAGGGGGGTGGTTAAGGGAGGTAGAGGATGGTAGAGAGGAGTAGAGGGGTTTGAAGATGGTAATGCATGGAGCAGGAGTTACAAGAGGAGTACAGAGGATTAAGGAGGGGGTCAGAGGGTACAGAATTGGAACATTATTGTATTTCCTGGAACTTGTGGTGAAGAGTATATGGTATGTTGTGGAGTGGTGGTGAAGTCGGTATAAGGAGTTCGGGAGGGGGCGGTAGAGGGGCCAGTGATGTTGAAGGGGTTGCAAATATGTTAAATCGGTTTGAAAGGGTAAAAGACGGTGTATAGTGATTGAAGAGAGTGGAGGGGTGAAAACGATGGATAAGGGGGGCACCAGGGAGGCCTGTGGTACTGTGTGGCTTGATCTGCGACCGCTATGAGGCGAGAGTCTGTGGTGATTGATGACAGCCCGCTCTTTCTCCTACATTTTTCTCTCACACTCTCTCACGGATGCTCTCTCACGGTCACTCTCTCAAGGCCTCTCTTTCTCTATCCCCCACACATTGCCTCTTTCAGTTTTTCTCACTCTGTCTCTTAATGTTTCTCTCTCACTCAATCAATCTCTCTCACTCGCTCCCAATCTCACATTCCATCTTTCTCTCTCTTTCCCACTCGCTCTCTCTCACTCTCCCCTTTACTATTACTCTCTCTCTTTCTCAATCACTCTTTCTCTCTCTCTCTCTCTCACTATCACACTCTCAGTCAATCCCTCTTACACTCTCTCTAACTCTCTCACTCTCACTTACTCTCACACATGTCGGCTTCCATCTCTAAACATCACATGCACACTCTTAATGCGATTGGCTGGTTCAAAACATGTTGATGATGATATAGATGGATTACCAAATCAATAGCAGCAACCAGTAGCACCACAAATGTGAGGAATTTGATTTTATTTCAATGACGTCAGAGATTGGCGATAGAGGCCTACAAGCATTCCGGGTCTACTTTGTAATGAATAGATAGGCACTTCTCTGAAAGCGTAAGCAATAGTAGTTATCAACAATACAAAGAATTAGAAATCAACAAGAATTATTGAATATATTGAATTCTTGTTGATTCATCAATTAATTATTAAATCTTTAAAAATGCTTCATCCAATAGTTCATCAAAAAGTGAGAAACGAGCTTTCATGAAAAAAAATATTTTTTCCTACAGTGACCCGAAAAAGTGCCTATTTTTGCACTAACTGTAGTACGCAAAATAGTCTATTCCTGCACCAGTGCGGAAAGTAAATTACAGTGTGGGAAAGAACTTTTCCGCACTCCAAATTTGCAACCTAACAACACAAAATAGTGAGCATGTAATACGCAGATTCCCTATTCTGCATTCAAAAATAGGTTGGCTACTCTGCTTCAACTACAAAATAGTCAGCTGTAGTTGTTGTAGAAATCGATTTGATTCGAAGATAGGTTATGTGAGGAATTGTCAGGTTATGTATGTACTGTTTTGTTCTGTTTAAATTACTTTATACGTTATTGTAGGTAAAGTTTAATGTGTAATTCGAGCGCAAAGTATTGTTTCTGCACTCGAGAAACTTTTTTCACTCGCATCCGGCTCGTGAAAAAAACTGTTTCTCTCGATGCAGAAAACCCCCATTTTTCGCTCTAGTTGCACAAATAGATATTTCCAGAGGCTGTGAAAAATTAATGTTAAAAGGTTAGCTGGAACAAAATGCTTACCTAATTATGGCACTGCCACCAGCCAGAGCTACCGTCATATTGCCAAATTGTATGGTCACTTTTTCTTTATTTTTTCTTCTATTATATTTATCTTTCATTCATCTTTTTATGATGATATTTTTTCTGTTGTTGCTTTTTTACTTTATATTTATCACTATCAATATTGTTTCCATCAATTATTAAACATTGTTATACATATATTTCCTACTTAATTACTTTCTTTTTATATACTAATTATTTAGTTTTTTTGTTACAACTGTAATAGTTTTTATTTTTACAACTTCTGTAAAACTAACGCGTTTTGGAAGACCTTTGTTGAATTGATTTTGCGAATAAATTGATTGGTTGATTATGTATGCTGCATTTATATAATCTGGAGGAACTGATAGCCGTGAGCCGTAGCAGGTATCTGTTCAATCAGATGGAGATGAGCTGCGTTTTCTTGGGCACTCTCTGTAAGGGTGACCGATTAGATTTGCCAACAAAAAAGACTCTCTTCTCTACTGTAAAAATCACTTCCCAGTGGTTCGGAACCCACCTAAAACTGTAGGTTCAGCTCATCAATCACCATCATTCAATTCATTACCCACGCAAAGGTCTCAGACCTATGTGGACTTCATCCTCAAAAAAAATCTTCTATTGATTAACATTTTCCCAGCATCAATTGGTCAAGTAAAGTTTGGATCCTGAGGTATTTTCATTCTTGAAAGTTTTTTTTCAGCTTGATAAAGTGTATACGGTTTGGGAGTTCCAAACCTATGGCTCTATATCTATATCTAGAATAATAATAGTCACTGTGAATCGCTAATAAAAATGAACTATGCCGGCTCTAAATGAACTTTAATGAACAGTAATGTACTATAAAATCGGGCTACGTAGAAAAGAGACGGCGATAATTCAAGATGGTTAGAAGAGGAAAGAAGAACAATTAAGAAAATTGAGGGAATATCGCCTCTAAGAAGGCTGTGAGTGGGAGAAGGAGAGATGATTAATTACTTCTTTCAGATGAGTTCTCCCAAAATACAAAATAGAGCTCTTGAGTTCATCATGTTCGTATTGTTTGCCACCCTATTAAGCTTAAATGATTATATAATTAAGACCATAATACATTTTTAAATAAAAAATGACACTGTATTTCTATTTAATATATTATTTTCACTCACTTATACTGGAGATACTGGAGGGATGTATTTCACTTCTAAAGAGAAGCTTCATCAGCCTCTCATATATTCAATCATAAATTAAATTCAAATAGTGTCAGTTTTAATATTAGATTGTTCATCAAGTATTTCGTCACAGTAAACATCAAAGATAAAATACATTTATTATCAATAAGTAGTATCAATATAGTTTTTTAATCAACAAACTTATAAGGTGGAAACCCGATAATAAACTATTGAAGCTGATTGTCGGATTAAAATGAATCTTTTATTACAATAAAAATTATAAAGTTTTTATTTATGCTAATATACTGGTCAGAATACGTCAAATTTGAGGTGTTGATATAAAGGTTTTAAATACATAAACTATATATATTATTAGTTTATCAACACAGTAAAAATTCTACAAGCCTTCAATTAATTAAGTTTTGGTTCTGTTTCCCGTGATTTATCAATTTTGATTATTAAGTGATCTTGTCTATGATCTCATTATTCTCTAATTAGCATTCATTAAATATCACTTATCAACAAAAAAATATTTTTTATTTGATACGTCTGTTACCTCAATTGATGACCTCACTTTTAGGGCAAGAACATTGATCTTCTATTAAATGAATCATGCTCAAAAATAAAAAATAAATGTATAAAAAGAAAATTAAATGATTTCTAAGCTCATACAAAATTTAAAATATAGTAAAAATATAGTAGTATAAGAAATGACTGGAAAAATGATTGATGGAAAGTAGGTATTTTTTGCCTTGTATTATACTCCATAACCGGAGTTTTCAAGAAGTACGGTAATCTTGAAAAAAATGAATAATGTTTAGTTATGTGTATCATGTTGCTTACAAGTAATAGTAACAAGTAGATCAAAATAAAATGAATTACAGATAACAGCATAACTTGAAAGTAATACATTATGCATCAGTTCAACTTGGAAGTTAATTGAATGCTATTCATAAAAAACTAAAATTTACATAGCATGAAAAAACAGACAATTTCAGAACAAATGATTGAAAAAATAAACAAAATCAACATTCTTTTTGTAGTGGCGAAGATGACATTGTGGTACATGTCCATAATGAATAATAAGATAGTTTGAAGTGACTGACAATTGAATAAACTGACAAATATACATAAACAGAATTTATTAATTTCGAATTCCTTTAATTGCTATTACTTTATACTGAAGACTTCCGCAATGGCGGATATTGACAACAGCATTGAAAAGCTGATGGGAATCGATGAATGCTACTGTACAAAAATATCAGTCACCACCGGGAATCGAACCACGGACCTCTCAATTGCCGGTTGAGCGCCTTAACCACTAGACCATGGAGACTAGTCAGTTTATTCAATTGTCAGTCACTTCAAACTGACTTGTGAGATACGAGCCGATATGGCCAAGTTAAAAATGAATGCTGCTGTGCAGAAAGGTCTCCATGGTCTAGTGGTTAAGGCGCTCAACCGGCAATTGAGAGGTCCGTGGTTCGATTCCCGGTGGTGACTGATATTTTTGTACAGTAGCATTCATCGATTCCCATCAGCTTTTCAATGCTGTTGTCAATATCCGCCATTGCGGAAGTCTTCAGTATAAAGTAATAGCAATTAAAGGAATTCGAAATTAATAAATTCTGTTTATGAATAATAAGACTTGAAGTTGTCACAACCACATTTATTGAAAACAGTGAAATACTAGTGGCGAAGGTGATGTGGAAAATATCCATGATGAATGATAAGACTTAAAGTTGTCGCAACCACATTTATTAAAAAATATTGAGAAACTAGTTTCGGTTGTTACACCATTATCAATCTCAAACAAACAAAAACTGAAGTACAGAGTAGCTTAATATTTACCCAAGACAGAATGATACTATTGGCTGAGGGAGAAAGTGCTTAAAGTCTGTGATTGGCTGAAGGCCAAAACAAGACACGCTCACTGGTGGGAGGAGCAACAAACAAAAGTAAGTGTTAAAATCGAGAACCAAAAACCGTGAACACTTAGAGAGCAACATACAAGAACAATATACAAGTTAGTTTGAAGTGACTGACAATTGAATAAACTGACAAATATACATAAACAGAATTTATTAATTTTGAATTCCTTTAATTGCTATTACTTTTCGATTCCCATCAGCTGTTCAATGCTGTTGTCAATATCCGCCATTGCGGAAGTCTTCAGTATAAAGTAATAAATAAATAAATAAAATTTTTATTTCTCACTATATATACAACATATGAAACATATATAAAATACAATTTTCCAACTGGTGAGAAACTAGGTACTCCCGAGGATATCCTATATGGGAGTTACCATCAAAAACTTGTACAATTTTTATATAAATCATAAAAATACTAATAACTGAAAAGTTCGATTAAAGAAAAAGAAACAAATAACTTGGTGTGGAAAGAATAAAATAATTGAAGAGAAAAATATATATTTATATAGTTATAACGAAAGTTGATTGCTTGAGTGAGAAGAACTACTTGAAAGGAAAAAAGTTAAGAAAAAGAATAACCAAATACAGTACTAGCAGTAATAGCAATTAAAGGAATTCGAAATTAATAAATTCTGTTTAAGAATATACAAGTAGACTAGAATTAAAAAAAATAAAAATACAAAATGGAAGGTGACTGAAATGTAGTCAAGGTGTCACAATGTAGTCAACAGAGAAAAACGCGAAAGTAACTTTATTAAAATGTAGGCCAGAATTATGATGAAACCAAGTTAGTTGTATTGAATTTTTTGAAATAAATTTAATCATTTAAATTAGTATTGTAATCGTTTTTTCCAAACTAGTTATCTCCAAAGCTTCGAAAATGTTCAACTGTCTGCCTTTGCCAGTGCAGAAACACAGAAATATAACATAGTTTTCTTTGGCTGACCTTGACAACATTTCAGTGAGCTTCAATTTCAATTTTTTTTTATTCTGGCTTACTTGTGCATTGTTCTTGTTTGTTGCTTTGTTTGTGTTCATGGTTTTTGGTTCTTGATTTTTGCACTTATTTTTTGTTTTTGCTCCTCCCATCAGTGGGCCTTCAGTCAATCACAACAATGAAGGTCAGCCCATCACAGGCTGCACTTTCTCCCTCAGCCAATAGTATCACTCCGTGTTTAGTATAATTCAGCTACTCTGTACTTCAGGTTTAGTTTGTTTGAGATTGATAATGGTGTAACAACCGAAACTAGTTTCTCAATATTTTTTAATAGATGTGGTTGTGACAACTTTAAGTCTTATCATTCATCATGGATATTTTCCACATCAACTTCGCCACTACAAAGAAAGTCAAAAATATTTGATTGACAGAGTGTGTTAGTGTTCAAGAGTTTAGATGAAAATTGAGCCTTACCTCAATCAATTGGAATTGTAATCATGGTGACTAGTGTATAAGATTTTTGATATCATGTAAAAAAAATACTAAAATTTACATAACATATAAAGCAACAGGCGAATTGAAAAACAAATGATTGAGATAGTGATCAAAATTAATAGCGTATAAAACGGAATTTAAATAATAAAATGTTTTAATTCAAAAGGATAAAAAAGTGTGACGATTTTGGAACGAATGTACCGTTATTCTTTCTTCAATGGAACGCTCTTTCTCCTATTCTTTCTTACCACTACTATAATAATAATTCAAAAATTCCGCAGAAGTTTGCCAACGATAAATCAGCGGTTGGTTTCTTTCGGTTTCTTAGTTCAAGCCGTCTCTTTTTTCAGCAACTTGATGATCTGCCAGTAAACTCGTTCAACTTTGTAAATAAATTTAGTGCGGTTAGAAAATGATAGAGACTACAAGAAAAGAGTTACTTGATTTTTTAGAGAGTTTCTTGGCACGGTGTTTGATGCACTTTTGTCTAGGTTAATTGAGGTTAGATTGCATAGTGTATCAGCTAAATAAATTACTTTGTTATTTTTAAAGAGAATTCTGATTCCTCGAGTACTTTTTTCAAGAACTTATTGTTTACCAAATTAATGTAGAGCACGAAAGACAGAAAAGAAAAGACAGTAAACACATTAAATACAGAAAATTGTTACAAAATTATTTTCATACTTGGGAAAAATTTAATCTGCAATAATTATTTACTGGATTTTGATGAACTTTGGACAGAGTTTCCGCCCACTCTGGACCTTCAGTTCATTTAAACAATAAATTATTGTTGAATCAACTGAAGGTCGAGAGTAAATAATTATTATTTCCTCCACATTGCCGGAATTCAATCAATCATAGGAGTAAACTGGACTTTAAGTTATTGCATCTTTGAATTTGAAACTCAGGAACTCCCAACCTGACCAGGAAAAAAAATTATAATTTAAAAATATAAGTATATGCATCATATAAATGAAACTCAACCTAATGAATCAAAATCCTGGAAATTATTAGTAAGGCATTTAAAAGAAGATACAAGTTTTGATGGAAATAAAAATAGTTGAAATATTTTTGTGTGTTCTAACCAATCAGCGAAGTAATTTTCTTCTTTATAGAAAAGTTTCAATTTTTTCCCCTCCGAATATTAAGTCTGTGCACAGGGTTTTGTTCATTTTTTTTCAAGTTTCTTGTATTGGATATTATTAAGGTATTTAAATGTTATCTTTTGCTATGAGATTAATTTTATTCATCAATTAATTTGTTAAATATAAGGGTTCAAATTTGAATTTTTCGGTTTTCGGCAATTGATCTCTCCTACAAGTTATTTTAAAATTTTGATACTTTTTGAGTAGAAAACACATTGAAAAATAAAATGACATTTTTTTATTCCGATCAAACAATTACTTTTCTCAAAATAAATTTTTGAAAATCTGGAAAAAATTCAGTTTTTCAATAAATTATTTTGTTAAACATTGGAAAAAAGTACAAAATTATAGGGCTGGGTTTTTTTAAGCATTAAAATCATCAATTCGTAGAGTTGTTATCATCCTTCCCACGCCATTTCTAATAATAATTATCAGAATAATGTGCCACAATATATGCAATTTATGGAAACCAATAGAACAGTAAACATTCACAGAAAATGACAATTCCACATCAAACCATCAGTTCCAACAACATAAACTTCACTCACTCAATACATTTACTCAGATTCCTATGCAGGACATTCGAATGGTCCAGCCTCTCATCATTCCAATAGTAGCCTAATATTTGCTGCTCCAATATGGAGGATAATGCTGGCCATATCAAGTGTTATCAGAGTTCGAAAAGCAGCAAACCATGTGCTTAGTAAACTAAACTACATATATATGTATGTGTATTGCATATAGATATATTTTACATAAATATAGATAGGCATAGAGCCAAACTACTCATAGACATAGCTGAAGCAATCAACCAGCAAAAGCAATATTATCAAGCAATCAAAGCTCAACACTAACATTGCAACATGGCAACATAGAGATGATGAAGTGCTGATTAGGCTATTTGAGGAGAGAGCTCCAATAATTATTTCAAGTGCCCTATCCAGTATTCTATTTGTAATTGAATTTTGGTTAATTTGACTTGCGGGCTACAATGAGTGGACTAACCCAGAATATATATGGTTGGCTAGCTAATTTTGGAGCTGTACGTATGGCTACCACACTTCTTACTTACGAGAACAATATGATTTCAAAACCACGAAATTTTCAAGGTCTATATTTTATCAAGAGGGTCCACAACTCTGTTTTCCAAAAACCATGGAGCTGACAGTTCTAAGACAAATGTTAATCTATTTACATTGTTTACCCAAATTTTGTGATTTTTGTAACTCATATCAGTAGGTTTTAGGAAGCAGTGTTAATAAACAGGGTCCACAACTCTGTTTTCAGAACTATGGAGCTGACAATTCTATAACAGATACTACTTGATTTTAAATTCATTTTAAAGTGATTTTTGTAACTTATACCAGTAGGTTTCAGAAACTATTGTTATTCTAGGAACAAATTCCAATTTATTTTATTTTCATCCATACGTGTGTGGCTTCAGAATCACAAAATATTCAAAGTCCATGTTGTATTTTTAGGGGTTCTAATAGGCTGGCAACATTAAAGTTCACACTTGCACTTTATTTACAAAAATTAGTCTATTTACACACACTAATTGTAAGTTCAATTAATAAAGAAAAAAAGATCAACAAATGAAAAGCTAATACTTATTTTTGGTAATTATTTTCAAGAATTAATGAATAATTAATTACAGGCTGATCAATAACAAAAGAAACTAGAGTCCAATAAACTGTACAATAATGTAGAAAGAAATGATAAACAGAGCAACTAATCACTTACAAAACACAGTCCAATTCGTTATTTGACAGTCCCAAATAATATCACTTAACACAACGTCTTTGAAATATTAGTAAGCTGCACAAACAGTAAACACTTGTCTCTGCACTTGACACTGGAATCAAGCACTGTTTACTCCACTGGCACTGGATTGTCTCTCTCACGAGATCTGTAACACAATCTGTCACACAGGTTTGTAAAACCAAGTGTCATGCAAGCTTTTGTAAGACTCAACTCAATGGTTCACATGAGCTCCTTTATATACGAGATAGTTGTCATAATTCCAAGAACTGAAGGTCAACAGACGCTTCGAGAAAGCCACGGAACATGATCTCGATTGTTCAAGAAGTCTGAAGAAATCTCGAGAAATTCAATTGAGTGAGAGAGTTGCACACTTGAAGAATAAGTGTGACAAAGACATGTGAAGAGCAAGAGAAAAGAAGATCGGATGTCAAAGTCACGTCCATCCATGAAAACAATAGAACAATCTACGTAGAACAAGTGCATAAATAACTGCTCCATTTGCTTTTGTAACAGTATGAATAGGGTCCACAACTCTGTACTTTAAAAACCATGGAGAGCTTTTTTTTCAGGATGAAGCCCACATAGGTCTCAGATCTGTGCGTGGGTAATGAGTCGGATGATTATGATTGATGGATGAGCTGGACCTACAGTTTTAGGTGGGTTCCGAACCGCCGGGAAGTGATTTTACAGCAGAGAACAGTGTCTTTTTTACTGGCCAATCTAATCGGTCACCCTTACAAGGAATACCCAGCTTATCTCTATCTGCTACGGCTCACGGCTATCAATTCTAAGCTAAATTTATCTATTTATATTTTTTACCCACATTTAGTGATTTTTGTAACTCATATCAGAAGATTCTAACTTATTTTATTTTCTCCCATATGTGGGTGATTTCACAATCACAAAATATTCAAAGTCCATATAGTATTAAATTTACAGGATCCACAACTTGGCTTTTTGAAAACCATGGAGCTGACCATATTCAAAAAAGAAAATCTAATTGATTTTTCATTCATTTTTACCCATATTTAGTGAGTCTTGTAACTTATACCAGTAGGTTTTAAGAACTTCTGTTATTCAAATAAATTTGGACGGTATGAGGATTCAAGAGCTATGAGCAAAATGACTTGGAACAAAAAGAGCTATAAATTATTGCCACTTCACAACTGGAGTCTTCAAGACGTAATTTTTGTAAAAAACAACAAAAATAAACACTATTTATTAATTTTCGAATTTCTCAAAGTACTATTAATTACACTGAAGACTTCCGCAATGGCGGATACAATAAACAGTTCTGTAGTTAAGGCTTGAAAATAATCTAAAAAATTTTTAGTTTGATTATTTACTTGAAATGATAAGTTTTAATAATAGGAGTATCTTAATATGGAATCAATTTCATATATTATCAAAATTTAGTCCTAATTTTGTGACCAAGTATTGTTAAATTTCATGAGAATACCAGTACAAGTTGACTATGCATATTGTAAAAGCAGGTGAAAGTTCTACATCAATTTTCATAGTTACAGAATTGAATATGATATTTGTTTGGTTTTCTATTTGCAACCAATTTTTCTCAAGTCTCAATAAGTAAATTCCATAAGAATACTAGTACAAGTTTGGTATTTTTATTTCAAAAATCAATTATTAAGAAGCTTAATAATATTCATTTACAATATTTAATAAGGTATTTGTCTGGTCTTATAATTATTTGCAACCATTTTTTACAAGTTTTAGAAGGTTTATGTAGTATCTCAATTCATGAAACTGGCTACCGTACTTTTTTAAACAAAAATTTTTATCAGAAAAGCTTTGACAGTCAAGATAAAGTTATAAATCCCTAACAGCAATAAAATAATGAAACTTCTCTGTACAGTGACAGGCTCTAATGTCTAATGTTGCATAAAATTATTCAGGAAATCTCATATATATTAGTAATAAAAATAAATTATTTTAATGATGGAATCCATAAATCCTAATAATAATTTATTATTAAATTCTTGAAGTTGATTCAACATTATTCCATTTCAAATCGTTCAATATGAAAGTTCGAAGTTACTGACAATTGAACAAACTAACAAATTTACTTAAACAGAATTTATTAATTTCGAATTCCTTTAGGTGCTATTAGTTTATACTGAAGACTTCCGCAATGGCGGATATTGACAACAGTATTCAACAGCTGATGGAAATCGATGAATTTGTCAGTTCAATTGTCAGTAACTTCGAACTTTCTTGTGAGATACGAGCCGATATGGCCAAGTAAAAATGAGTGCTTCTGTGCAGAAAGGTCTCCATGGTCTAGTGGTTAAGGCGCCCGACAGGCAATTGGGAGGTCCGTGGTTCGATTCCCGGTGGTGACTGATATTTTTGTACAGTAGCATTCATCGATTTCCATCAGCTGTTGAATAATGTTGTCAATATCCGCCATTGCGGAAGTCTTCAGTATAAACTAATAGCACCTAAAGGAATTCGAAATTAATAAATTCGTTCAATATCTTTATAAATGGAAAATTATTTGACTCAATTATCACTAAAAGCCTGACTTGACAGGCTGAAACCCACTCTAAAGATACTGTCAACTAAATCCTTTAGATTAATTTCTTACTGCAAATATAGCCAATCCTAACCTAGTTGATCAAGCTGCTTGCATGTTAATTAAAACAGATGCATCTCATTGTAAAAGCATTGAAAATTGCAATAAAATCTAAAAAATGTGATTTTTAAAATAGAAATTGAATTGAGCTTCCTGCACTACAATATGTACAGATTTATGTATATTTCCATAACCAATTTCAACTGTAGGTGAATTTTCAGACCTTAATGTTATGTTTAACTGGTAGTTCAAAGAGCTACTATGCAAACTAGGAGTGAGGCAGGTTGCGATTGCTTTCTTCACTGCGCTAACAGAGTTTTATCTATGCCGAGCCCACCGAAACAAATTTGCTACACTGTCCTCTTGCAAATTACTCAGGGTCTTGCTGCACAGGTGAGTGTGTACACTATCTAACACATCTGAAATATCTCCTGCGTCCAAGCCATCAATCGTCTGAGGTTTAGACAGCCACACAATACCGGACAGAGTAATTCAAAATTCAATGGAAATTTTTATAAAAACGATTCTACAGTCGAAAATAGAACAAAGGCTGCAAGAAGACATGGAGATAGCCTAAATTGTCGCTAAATTTATTAAAAATGGATAAATAATAAAAATTTCTAAAAAATTAAATGGATGAATAGAATATACAAAATTCTTTAAAAAATATTCTACTGTTGAAAAAGGACTAACAGTTATACTGTTGCCTATATGACATTAAAATATTTATTTTCTTTACTTTTTGGGAATGGATGGGAACTTTTTGTTACCTATGAATGTTCACCTCAAAATTTAAATTCCCAATCATGTAGAAAAACTATTTTAGCATACAGTTGCATAGCCAGAGGGTTGAATATCAACTAGGAATATTTTCCTCTCTTGGAATCGACTCGACAGAAAAAATTGGTAGTTCAAAAATGTCACCACATAAAGTCAAATATGAAAGCTGAAAAACGCATTATTGTCAGAAGCTAACGGTGACATTTTTTTGTTCAATTTTGACACTGTTTTGGTAGATTTTCAGCTTGTGTATTCAAGATCCAATGTGGTGAAGAAAGAAAAACATGTCCATGTATAGTATTTTGATTTTCTAATAATATTATTCCAGTTGTCAACTATGTTGATATTTTCAGCATTTGAATGAATTATATTAGTATTGGGAAAGTTATTTTGACACTTAAGTTCATCCAAGATGGGTTTATGGTTTGAGTGGAAGGGAGGACCTTGAATTCTAACTCCGCCATCAAAAAGGACAAATAAACTGTCTATCTATTGTATTTAATTTCAGTGAAATGATGCAAAATTTCATCAAAGATATAGTAGTTTTTGTGTGCGTCTTTAAGGCTGTCCACAGCCTTTTTGGTCATATTTTTTCGAATTTTCTTGTACTGAATATTATTAGGGCTTTGAAATGTTTTCTATTGCTGTAAGGCAAAGTTTTTTCCATCAATTATTTTGTGGAATATGGGGGTTCAAATTTGAAATTTTTCGGTTTTGATCTATTCACTATTCTTGATCTATTCACTATTCTACAAGTGATTTTAAACTTTTGATAAATTTTCCATTCCTAAAAGACACATTGAGGAATAAAATGACATATTTTTCACACCAATCAAGCAATTATTTTTTCAAAATACATTTTTTCAAATCTGTAAAAAATTACAAAGTTTCAAAAAACTATTTCTTAGATTGAAATAAAAATTGACATTTTATTCCTTGAGCTGTCTGTTAGTTAAAGAAAATTTATCAAAAGTTTAAAATCACTCATAGGTGACATTAATTGCGCCCAAAACCGGAAAATTTCAACTTTGAACCCTCATGTTTCACAGAATAAAAATATATTGTCCTCACAGAAATAGATAACATTTTAAAACCCCGAAAATATTAAATACAAGATACATCGAAAAAAATTATGATTAAAAACCTAGCGCACAGTTTTAAATGAGAGTTGTGTAGAATTTGAATAATATAATGAAAAAAATTCAATTTATCCCAAAGTGATCAATAAGAAGCATGAAGAGAAATAAATTAGATCTTCTATTGGCTAGAAATCAAAAAAAAATACTTTTCATATGAAATATTGATAAAGATTATTATTATTTTGTAAAACAATAATTTTAAAAGCTCCCAGTCCAACTCACGATGACTAATTTTATACTTCTATTCTACACTTATTCGGCTTACTAACTACTAAAAACCATCATTATATCTAGCTTCAATAATGTAATACTTTCACTATTACATGGGATCTTTTATTTCCAGGACAGCGTGTTGGCATAGCAGTATTTATTGCATCTACATCTGTTCCTGATATTGAAAATAGTTCCTCAAATATTCTACTGCACATAGCAAGGAAAATCCCGAAGGAAATTTCCGATATGAGTTCCTAAAATATCCAGTGGACGTTTAGTTTAGTTTAGCTTATGGAATTTTCAATGTTCCTCCATACACACAGAGCAAGGATAAAACAATTTCCTCACTATTGAATCACCAGCAGTATTCCATTTCTCAATTTAATACTCTACTTCCTTTTTCTTACATAATAGATAATCATGGTTTTGAGAGATTTGGTGATAAGGTCACTTTGGTACGTAAAAAGTCTTTAAATTGAAATCACGTTCAATAAACTGTCAGTGTTATGTTTTTTGCCGCATGGTTTTCGAAATAGGGTGGTGGATGAGTCAGCCAGTGGTATGTATCTTATATATTTATTATATAATTATACATTTTACATTATAAATAAATAAATATATATATATATATATATATATATATATATATATATATATCACACACATTATGTATATATATGTAAGCATATGACCATTTTTTTATTTTTAATTCGGTTTCCTATTTACTAGTTATTTTTTAATGTAATGTAATGTAATTAATTCTTTTCTTTTCCTCTCCTTAGAAAAAAACTTTTATTTTCTATTTTCTTCTTTTTCCAATTCCAGTAGCAGCCTAACTAACTTTAATAATAGATCTTCAGAGCATACCAATGGTCCACGTAAGATTTTTGATATCAGCTAATTTGGAAACCATCTTTGCATTCATTGCATTTTTATCTCAATAAATAAATTGATAAAAAATTAATAAATAAATAAATGAAACTGGAGCTGCCAATAAAAGAGTCTAAGAGTGAAATAAAGAGAAAAAGGAGTAAAACAAATATATACCATTGATTAAAAAATAATGATACCGCCATATTTACAATAATGGCTTGTTAGGTAAAATTTAGCCAAAAGTACTTCCTTTTATTCATAGCACTATTGAAAATAATAATTATTAGATAAAAAAGAAAAAGAAAAGTCTACTCACAATTATTTATCACAAAAACCGTTCAAAATCCAACTTTGCTCACTGATTTCAACGGTTTTTTCACGCAACACTCGCACATATTCGCTTTTATTCACCCTTTAAGAAATGATTTGAAAAAAATTTACCCACTGATAATGATATTCAAAAATTCAAAGTAATACACAAAAACTAGTTGGAATATTACTTGGAACGTAGGCCTCTTATTCAATTTGAATGTATTGATTACAAGAAATTGGACCTTATCATAATAACATTCAAAGATTCAAAGTTTGAAACTAGTCCAAAATATTACTTTGAACGTATTGATTGATAAGAATGAACCGTATAATTAAATCATTCAAACACTTTCAGTATTATCACACAAAAAACAAGTCTAAAATATCATTTAAAACGTATTAATCAATTTGAACTTATTGATTGAAGAAATTAAACCCCATAATAATAGAAACTTTGAAAAATTTGAAGTATTAAAAACTAAACTAAAATATTACTTTGAACAAATTATTCAGTTTGATTCTATTTATTTAAAATAATTTGAACCCCGTAATAATAACACGGAAAAAACTAATGCATTACCGTACAAAAAAAAATAGTCTAAAATATTAATTCAAATGTATTATTCAATTTGAACGTATTAATTGAAATTCAAACGTATTATGCAATTTTAATGTATTTTTGGAAAAATATTGAACCCTATAATAATCACATTTAAGAACGATCGCACAAAAAATAATCCAAAATATTACTTCGTAGAGTTTCTTTGAGCTACGAAATCAAGTTTCCGTTTATTTTTAAAGTTGCGTTTTCGTAACGAAAAATAACGTCGAGACGTAACGACGCGACTAGTCTTGCGTCACCTTTTCGGCAGACGCGACGCGCGACTTCTGAAAGTTCGACGACGTCCAAGACGCATGACGCATGCGCTAAGAACGCGCGTTTCTTGCGTCCCTGTTTTCGGAAATTCCCGCAATGCTCTTGGAATTTCCCTCCAGTTATGCAAAAAGCACGAGCTGCGATCTGAAGGGAAATCTTTGATCGTGGACATTTGGCATCTTAACTTACAGTCCGTAAAAGCTTTTTGTTTGTGCGAGCTGAAAGCTTGTTCTATCTAAACTTTGTAGGGATTTGGTGAATGGGAAACTAAATATTGGACCTAATCTCAGATTCAGACTACGCTAGCTTTGCAGTTATAACTATAGATGTTCTAGATCATTTAGAAATAAGTGCCCATATATATATAGGTGTGCAGTCCATTGTCCAATTCTTGAATCATGAAATTATCAATAAATCGTAAAAAATGCCAATACCTTCAATTCAAAAACAAACATAATTCAAATGAAGATAGGGCTATAAACGTGTTTGTAAAAGATAATCAACTAGACCAGGAAGAAAATATTGCATTTCTAGGAGTTTTGTTGGATAGACGATTGACCTGGGCTGCTGGGCTCCATATATTGAGAAAATATGTTGTAAAATTTCATCTGGGGTATTTTTCCTGCAACAGCTCGCTAGATTGAATAACAAAAAGTTACTTTTTACAGCTTACCATGGGCTCTTACTGTCACATATTAGGTATGAGGTAATTCATCAAAACAAAACCTTGATAGGGTGTTAAAGATCCAAAAGAAAGCGGTTAGGTGTATTGGAAGATTAAATAGATTAGATTCATGTAGGCCGTTGTTCAAAAGACTTGGTCTCCCAACTGTACCCTGCTTGTATGTGTATGAAGCTACTTTATATGTAAAAACGAATGATATTAACCAAAATTTTGACGTACACGATTATAATACAAGAAGACGAGGAGATTATCACTTGGTGAGTCACAATTGTAGCTTATTCAAACATAAAACTAGTTATATTGGTGGGAAACTCCACAACAAGCTATCGCAGTTTTTGAAGATTCTTGAAAATATAGAAATATAGTAAAACTAGTTATATTGGTGGGAAACTCCACAACAAGCTACCGCAGTTTTTGAAGATTCTTGAAAATATAGAAATATTTAAAAAACTACTGAAAAAATATTTATTCTATGAAGCTTTTTATAGTGTACAAGAGTTCCTTTCACATCAAAATTAAGTCTCACTTCAACTAATTGATACAGTAATAATTATGGTAACTAGTGTATAAGATTGTATACTTGTTAATCTTATTTGTTTTATACTCCTTAACTGGAGTCTCCAAGACGTAATCTACAAAAAAAGATTAGATAGCTATATAGATGTATAAATAAAAAATTAATATATTTAATCTTTTAAAAAAGCCTAAGGTGCTTCAAGATGAAGCTGCGTTTTACTTCAACTCAATTCTCTCATTCATCTAAATAAAGAGACAGATGTTGTAAAATTTCATTAACAATTTGTTAAAACGAAACCCTGGTCCTGTGACTCAAATTGTTAGTTTAGTGAAATTTGACAACTTCTGTTTTGTTTTAATTATGGAGAGATTTCACAATATCAACAAAAGTTCTACTAATTTTATTAAAAAAATTTTGTCGTTTCTGATTAATGCTCCTGGTTGAGTGAGTTCAGATCGGATTAAAATTCTTCTTACAGTTCCAATTAAACCTGATCAAATACCTATGATAATTAGTAAAGTAAAGAAAGTAAGAAACAATGTAATAAACGAAGAACTAAAGAAAGTAAATCAATTCAGCGGAGTATCCAACGAATTTACATAAGATAATAATTTTTATTGTACCATATAACTGCTTTGTTTTCTATAAACAGCATTTTATGCTTCCGATTCAAATTTTTATTGTATTCGAAATGAACCAGATGTGCAATGTTTTGATTGCGGCCAAAACTAACCTAGAGCCTATAGTGGAAATTAGTTTGACATCATAATTATTTTTATATTTGACCCCCAAACTCCAAAATCAATCAGAGATCTCACTTAGCGCAGTTGGTTGGGGCGTCGCAACTTCAGCTTACTGTCGTTTCAGCGGTCGTGGGTTTGAATCCCGCTCCACCGTCAGGCATTTAAGTGTATCATTCACCTCATTACCCACGCACAAGTCTCAGACTTATGTGAGCATCACCAGCAATAATAAAAATTTAAAAAAATAAAAATACCAAGTTTTAACAGTAGAGAATCTTTCTTTTCAAAATGGCACCAGCTATCGCCATAGGCGTAACGAGGGAAGGTTATTGGGGACAACTCCCCCCCCCCCCCCATTTATCAGAAGAAATTTAAAAAAAAATGTAAGTAACAATTATTGATAAATCCTTTTTTGAAGGGAATAATATGTCAGAGTGGTTGACTGGTTGGGGTAAGCCTCTCCACCATGAGTCAACTCTAGCTACGCCACTGGCTATCGTTATCAAGTTGATCAGTAAAAAAACCCTTCATTTTAATTTCATGGTAGTTAAAACCTTCATTTTGGTGGTTAATTGAATAGGTTTCATGTGAAAGAAGCTAAAAAATCAAATAAAACACATCACAAGTCTATAACTATTGAGATATACTCGTATTTGAAATATTTCAATACCTCAAGAATTGAATAGGTTTCAAAAGAATAAGAAATTGAATAAAATGTTATTTAAAATAATATTCCTGGATTTCTTGTTCCATAACGATCTGCGTTGTTAATATTAACTTGTTATGGTAAATTCAACGACTTCCAGTCAATTTTGTTTGAGAATAACTGATATTTTTACTCACTTCAGGCCAAACGTTTTCGAGTCATGGAGACTCATCTTCAAAGGGAAGTTGAAAACGTTTGGCCTGAAGTGAGTAAAAATAGCATTTATTCTCTATTAAAATTGACTGCAAGTCATTAAATTTACACACATTAAAAGTCACACACATGTTTTATTCGATTTTCAATTTTTTTATATGCTACCTATTCAAATCACCACCCAAAAGAAGGCTCTAGTGTTATTTGATCGATGAAGTTGATAGCGGTAGCTGCCAACTTCAGCCATTTTCTTTTCTGTAACGAAGCGTTTCTGGACCTTCAGAAGAGCATCATAGAATTCAAGGAAGTCAAGCTTTTGTTCCGTCACTTATCTAATCAGACAAGAAACTGTAAGACATCCTCAATCGCCTCGCTCAGTTTAAATGATTGTTTCCTTTATTTAGATGAGAGGAATGAGCTGAAATAGATTCAAACCAGCACCTAAGTGGAGCACCGAAATTAGAAATTTAAATAAGGGTATTATATGGCTGTAGCAAGGATTCTATTGGTGGTATCATCAGGTCTGCTTTGTGCCAAATATTGTTATCATAGCTTCTATTCCAAAAAAAACTCAATTATTGATGATCTTTCGTCAATTTTGAATGTTTTCAATATTTTTTTGGAGGATGAAGCCCACATAGGTGTGAGACCTGTGCGTTGTGTTAATGAGTTGGATGATAGTGATTGATAGTTGGACCTACAGTTTTAGGTGGGTTCCAAACCACCGGGAGGTGATTTTACAGCAGAGAACAGTGTCTTGAAACTTGTTGGAAGGGAGGGAGAAAATAATTGAGAAACCAATAATTCGAGAAATCAAATTTCCAGTGAGAAAAAGTTGGTTTTGTGAACACAGTCAAGCACCCAATAATCGATGATATCATCATCGCAATATCAATTGAAACATTGTGGATTTTTGAATAACATATAGCATCATTATTCACAATGTAACCCACGCACAAGTCTCAGACTCATATTGAAAAATTGGAGCAGCGTAAGCACCAACATTCTACAGCATGAGTTTGATTTTGCGATGGTGATTATCGTCGAGTATTAGATGACCCACTGTGAGAGCACAGAAGGATTAATTGAAAATTGAATTCAATTCAATAAATTAATACAATAATTGAAGATTGAATTCAATTCAATTCAATAAATTAATACAATAATTGAAGATTGAATTCAATTCAATTATTTTTTCAATTCTGTAATTTAATACAATTATCTAATTCCAGGTAGCTTGCCTATTGAATCGTTGAAGACTCGTTGAGCTATTGTACTAACAATAAATAATCTCCAAAACTCCTAAAATGTACAATAATAACTAACAAAAATAATAATAATTGACTCGAAAACAATAATAATTATAAACTTAAAAAACACTTTTGAATGGAAATTGACTCACGTTATGGCGTGACGGCCGTTTCGCTCTGTTGTCTAGAGCATCATCAGACGACCCACGATTCAAAAGTGTTTTTTAAGTTTATAATACATATTAGTGGAAACAAGATGGATCTTCAACATCATAATAATAATTAGTCGTATAATAAAGTCGTTAAATTTCACATGAAAAGTTAATATAATAATTGTTTTAAATGGTATGCCTCTCATTGATGAGAATGATGTTTATATCTGTAGGATCCTTGCTTGATCCTTACAGTAAGAAGGCTTTACAAAAATATGCTTTTAAGCTTGAAAATTATGCGTGAGAAATGTATCAAATAAAAAATTCAGCTCATTTATATGAGAACTTACATATAAGAATTGCCTTATTGTGGCTTGAGGTGAATTAAATGTTATTCATCTCAGATATAAAAAAAGGCTACATCAATTATTGTGTTGCTTTCCAAATGTCTTTGTGGAATGATTGCAGGAAGTACCTCAGAGGTATGTTTGATAGTATACACACTCACCTATGCAGCCAGAACCTGTGTAAAAGTGGGAGTGACTGTTAAGCGTAGAGCTCCATAATTTCTGGATTTCTTGTTCCATGACGAACTGCGTTGTTAATATTAACTTTTCATGTGAAATTTAACGACTTGCAGTCAAATATTTGACTGCAAGTCGTTAAATTTCACATGAAAAGTTAATAAAACTCCATAATTTGTTTCGGTGGGCTTGGCATAGATACAACTCTGTTAGCTCAGTGAGGAAAGTAATCGCAACCTAACTCACTCTTCGTTTGCGTAGAACGTTCTTTGGACCAGAACAAATCAAATTCAAATTCAGGTTTATTTCACACAAAAAATAATGTGTACAACAAACTTTCAGTATAAAATGAAAAAAGGATCACTCCCATAAAAATAAACAAAAACTACTACCACTAAAAGATGAAAAAACAATAATAATTGTATTATGTTGAGAGCCACCTTCAGTCGAAATGACTATGGTACTATACATTCAAATATACATATGACAAAGAGTCTGTTCTTATTCATAAATTTCTCTGAAACCACTAGAGAATTGGAATTTCCAGAGGTCAATAATCCATTTTTCATAAAATTACACAACGGAAAAGCTTTGTAACCATCTGTCAACAATGGATTAGAATTATTCGCCGTTTATTAAGATAATAAGTAGACGTATATACGTATATATTATAACAAGGCACAATACATGTCAATTATTTGACAATAGAAGATCGCATGACAACATTTTCCAACTGGGAATTTTGGAATTAATTTTATTCGAAATAGTATTGAGTTGGTCCTTGTAGTTCAGTCGGTCTAGAAGTATGGCCAGTTCAGGATTTCCTACAGCTGTCAAAGTTTTTATCTTATTTCTTATGAACGAATTTGTCTTATCAGCTATTTTATTTCCCTCTGAAGATGATATGACATCGGTTGATAATGACACTGCTGAAAGTCGTACATGTGAGTTTTCAAAAATATTGTTATTTTTATTTATGCTTATTATTTATATTGTTATTTATTCCAGAAAAAATGTAGCAAAATCTTCTGTGGTTCAAAATTTATATCCAAATAGAAAATCCCTTCCACAGAAATATTACGAGGGGTTTGAACGAACTGACAAATATGAACATAATTTATTAACTTCGACTTCCTCAAATATTATACTGTAAACGTCTGCAATGGCAGATATTGACATCAGCATTGAATAGCTGATGGGAAGTGATAGCCATGAGCCGTAGCAGGTATCTTTTTAACAGATAGAGATGAGCTGCGCTCTCCTGGGCACTCTTTGTAAGGGTGACTGATTAGATTGGCCAGCAAAAAAGACACTGTTCTCTGCTGTAAAATCATTTCCCGGTGGTTCGGAACCCACCTAAAACTGTAGTCCAACTTATCAATCACAATCATCCAACTCGTTACCCACGCACAGGTCTCAGACCTATGTGGGCTTCATCCTCAAAAAAATAACAATTTATTAACTTCAACTTCCTCAAATACTATACTGAAAACGTCTTCAATGGAAGATATTGACATCAGCATTGAATAGCTTATGGAAATACTATAGTTTGAGATACTATACTTTTGGCAGTCACATCATTGTCAATCGCTGATACAAAAAGGTAGCTCAATGTTCGCCCTTCTTAGATGAATACTATTGGTTCATGGACTGGGAGCCTCCCATTGGACGCACTCCACCTTGGAGGCGTGTCATTGGTTGACACTAGATCCGCCCATTATTAACAAGAAATAGCCCCCCAATAGGAAACAGCCGTGAAAACAAGTAGAATACAGGTGTCCATCCTATCGATTAGTCACAAATTTACAGTAAAATGAACTTGAAAAATTTTGAAGGTCAATATCTCACTAAAGGTCAACCAAACGAGTAATCCACCGATACAACAAGCAAGTCTTGACATTGAATATTGTTATGGTAGAACAGTAGGTCAAATAATACAAAAAAAATATTACCTAAATTATGGTAGAGCAAGGTTGATAGTGTTAAACTGTTTGAAGTAGAATTTCAATTAATAATTTTATCAGCAGAATTTTTCTGTTATTTTAGTGTTATCGCCCTAGTTATTTCCATAATTACTAGTTTCTATAATTTTCAATATTTTTCCTTTCTCATTGAATAGCAAAAATTCGCCATATTCCTCGACTTTGAATCTGTGATAATTAACAATCAGCTGCAGAGCATAGTTTGAATAACCTTTCTAATTTTTCCAATCTTTAAAGTGTCTGTTAAAATTCTACATTTTAAGCATCTCTCTATTTGGCCTAAGTAACAAGCATTAAAATCTTTACTCTTTTCCCAAGTATCAATTCTATCCTCACTTGTAGAACGACTCTTTAAGGCTGTGTGCAGGGTTTTTGTTCATAATTTTTTTTTTTAAGTTTCTTGTATTGGATATTATTAGGAATTCGAAATGTTATCTATTTCTGTGAGGAAAAATTTTTTTCTTCAATTATTTTGTGAAATGTGGGGTTCAAATTTGAAAAATGTTGGTTTTTGGGGCAATTAATCTCTTCTACAAGTTATATTAAACTCTTGATAAATTTTCTATAACTGAAAGGCAAGTCAAGGAATAAAATAACATGAAATTTATCTCAATATAACAAATAGTTTTTACAAATCATTTTTTTAAACAGATTTAAAAAAAGATTTTTTGTAAAAACTATTTGTTAGATTGAAATGAAATTATGTTATTTTATTCCGTCTTTTTAATATGTCTTTTAGGTAGAAAATCTATCAACAGTTTAAAATCACTCATAGGTGAGATTAATTGCCCCCAAAAACCAAAAAATTTCACAAAATAATTGAAGAAAAACATTTTTCCTCACAGCAATTGATAACATTTTGAAGTCCTAATAATATCATATACAAAAAACTTCGAAAGAAAACCCTAAAACCCAAAAACCCTATGCACAGCCTAAAAACAGATTTCAATATTATATCAAAACAATTATTCCTCAATCCACTCCCTAATTTGTCAGATGTCAGCATCAAACTTGTTCTATCATAAAATTAATATAAAATAGGTCAAGACTTGCTTGTTGTATAGGTTAATTTTTTGTTTGCTCAAATTTCATGAGTTACTGATTTTCAATATACTTCTAGTTTACCATATAACATTGCATATTTGTGTCTGGTCGATAGGACACCTGTTTTCTTCTTGTTTTTCATGGCTGTTCCCTATTGGTAGGCTATTTCTTGTTAATAATGGGCGTGTCTAATATCAGCTAATTACACGCCTCCAACGTGGAGTTCGATCAATGAGAATCTCCCAGCATCTAAACCAATAGCATTTGTCTAAGAAGAGTGAATATCAAAAATATTTATCATGATATAATTATATTCGCCTAGAATGGTATTTATCAAGAATCAATATATAAGAGAATCGTTATATCTAGGTGAATGAATGAATGAATGAATGAATGAATTTTATTTCCAAATAAATTATAACATTGTAGCTAAAATAAAACAACAACAAATCCTTTGTTACAGTATGCACAAATAGTTACTACACAGTAGCAATTCAAATAAAATTAAAGAATAAGACTAAACACAAATGTAACAAAAAATATAGTGTCCTAAGGAAATTAGCTTGCATGGGCCATGGCCTGTGTGCAAGCTAGAGTTAAAATTAATTACCAGAGCTATGGACTCATATCAAGATTCATCTGACTTTACTCTACTGAATTTAGTAAAGCGTATTATTAAAAAGAAAATTATTGTAAAATGGAAACATGAAAAAAATTCATTGCAATAACCTCACACAGACAAAAATAATAACAAATTTAAGAGAATTCCAGACATATAATTTGAAGCTTTGGTCTTCAAAACCAGACGCCAGCCTGAGATGGGAGAGGAAGTCAAAAATCAGTAAAAAAATATTAAAAAATAGATAAAAGTAAAATTCAGGTCAACAGGGTCCGCCCGTAGCCAGTTGATAGGAGTGTCTCAGTGCTCTCCAAGGACAACGAAGACAGCCACTGGTCAACTCCTTTTTTAAAACAACTAATAGATGTTGTTGAGAAAAAGCTATTTTGTGGATACTGCTTACTGATATTTATTAAAAGTTTATGGGCTAAATAGTAGGAATTTGTAGTAGAAAAGGTTTTATATAGTTGCAGTGAACTAATTTCTGTATTTCTAGAATAACGTGCAAAATAATTTATGCTGAATTCTATTGAAAATATCATCGAAATGTTTAAACATATGCAATAGTAGAAACTTAGTGAATAATTTACGTATAGAAAGTATTTTGGTTTCTTGAAATAGAATGGATGTTGGATATCTCCTACTCTTTTTGAAGGCAACCTTTAAAATTGATTTCTGAATTATAAATAAAGGTTCTATAATACTTTTAAAGGCGCCTCCCCAAGCTAAGATTCCAAATGAAAGGAGTGACTGAACATAAGCAAAATAAGCAATCCTCAATTCTCTTTCATCCAGAATTTCACCTAGATTTTTAAATGCAAATATATATTTACGCACTTTGCCTTTAAGGTATTCAATATGGTCTGACCATTTCAAGCGAGACTCGAACATCACACCAAAGTTACTTATAGGAACTAACTTTCTCGATCGCCTCACATGCACACATGTTATTGAAGTGGTTTCCAAAACTGTGAATTACCAGATCAGGAAGATTGAAATCTGAATGTGGATTTAAAGAGATTGGCATACATTTAGTTTTAGCAATATTTAAGGAAAGGACATTTTGATCAAACCACTTCTTCAATACCATTAGATCGTGCAGAGCATCTTTCCTTACATCATCCCATGAGTTACCATTCAAAAAAACAAGCGTGTCATCAGCAAATAATTTCAATTGTCCCTTCAGTTTCAATTTTGAAATGTTGTTGATATAAATCAAGAACACGATTGGGCCAAGAGTACTTCCTTGGATCACTCCGAAGTCCACATTACTAATGCCACTTATAGTGTTGTGTATTGATACACTCTGTCGCCTATTCTCTAAATAGCTCTTGAACCAAGCAAGGGCAGTGCCTCTGACTCCTGTGTGTTCTAACTTTTTCATCAGCTTGCTCCTATCAACTGAATTAAAAGCTTTCTTCAGATCTAGAAATACTAACATTGAACGTTTACTGTCTGAAATTGCACTATTTAGTTCTCTATTAATGTCAAAAAGTGCATCAGAAATATTTCGATCCTCTCTGAAACCGTACTGTGACTCTGTAAGGATCCTATTGTCTGTCAGGAATTTAGCAAGTTGCTCTTTGACTATTCTTTCTAGAATCTTGGAGAAGACACTCAAGAGAGATTATAGGACGAAAATTATTCTTGTCAGTGTAAGCATTTGATTTATAGAGAGGAAAGACTTTGGCCAATTTGAAATGGTCGGGGAAGACACCCTGTGTTATACTTAGGTTTAAGAGATGCACCAGTGGTCTTAGAAGTATATTCAAGTTTTCGTTGAGAAACTGGGCTGTGAAGCCATCATGGCCTGGGGCGGATCCCCCCGAAGACTAGTCACGTGACGTATAACATCGCGTTCTATTTCATATAATTATATTAAATATATGTTAGTATAAAAGGTTTTATATCGAGTTACTCTCTAATTTAGTTTTACTTTGATAGAGATTGACAATCAGACAATGACGTGACTTTAGAAACTATAGTATATTGAATGTTAATTAATTTAGTGGTTGTGACAACATCTGTTTTATTCGTTATGGATAGCTACTGCAGCATCATCATTACTTATAGATTATTGATAACAGTATTGTATTTATTGAATTCCTTTATTATTTTTTGCATAAATTCATCAATTTTTTGTTAAAATATATATATTTTTTTGTTTTAGTCTTGCCCCAGTACGATCTGTGTACATGCAGACCGTATGGATCCTGTCAATCCGATAGCCTCTGGAGCATTGTGGACATCAGGATTGTAACGGTATGTTTTATTTTAAAAATCACACTGCATGAATTCTAATTTCCGATTGTTATTCATTTTTTGAATCTCCTGAAATTTCTTCCATTACTTTGTTTCTTGTCTTTCGTACGCATGAAAGAGTTGATAAGAATTCACTCCTTACATCATGTAAGGAGCATTTTTGAAACTTTTTTGATAATATTTTTTCAACCAATCAATTTTTATTCGCAACATAATAAAAATTGATATTGTAATTTCATACTACAATATTTTTCCCTGAGTAATTAAAAACATAATTAATTACTGAGAATAATTTTCTAGTGAATTTGAACACTTACACAAATTAATATCTGAGTGTTCAAATACACAAAAAAATATTTTTATGAATTATGTATTAAATAATAATTATTCTTTGGATTATTTATTTTCTTACACAAATATTTAAGTTTTCAAATCTACTTGAAGAGTATTTATTATGTAATTATGTACTTAATTATTACGTAATTATGAATTATTTATTTATTACGTAATTATGTTCTTTTTATTATGTAATTATGTATCTATTCAGTAATAATTCATGTTTAATCACATTGCTTGGTGTTTTTTAATAATAAACAACTTCAGTACCTACTTAGACGTCTTTTAGGAGAAATCCAGATTTACCTACGTCAATACCCTTCTATGCTTACAAGCCATTACACGGCTGTTGCTTTATCAAAACAGTTTTTCTTCTCTTTTTTTTAATGGCTACATACTCAACATCATTTTTATCCAATGTTCTACCTTTACAAAGCTAAGAGAGAAAGAGAATTAGTGAGAGGAAGAGAGAATGAGTGAGAGAGAAAACGATTGAAAGAGAGAGAAGAGAAAGTGTGAGAGAGCGAGAGAGAGGAAGAGAGTAAGAGTGAGTGAGAGCAAGAGAGAGAGAGAGTGTATGGAAGAGAGTGAGAGTGAGAGAGAGGAAGGGAGTGAGAGGATTAGAGTGAAAGGAATAGAGTGTGGGGAAGATAGAGAGTGGGAGGGTATGAGAGAGAGAGATTGACTGAGAGAAGAATAGAATTGAGAGAGAGTTAGTTAACAAGAAAAACAGATTGAGGCAATAAAAGCGCAAAGATAAAATAACGGAAGCTTCTTCTACTAAAATATACGTCAGTATTTCACCATGCTACTATATACAGCATTTGTAGCAGAGAAATACATAGATATACTAGCTGCTTTCTGTTATCACATGTTTAGATAAGCTGATGCATTGCCCGTGGTATCATGTGCGTATGTACACCGACATACATGAGGTATATTTCTCATTTCCTAAGTAAGACGTCAAAGATACCGATTCAACTTCTTATTTTTCTTCCTCTCTACTTTAAAAAAGGAGGGAGACAATATGGGAAAGAGTAGGTGTTGATTATTGCGTCAGTAGTTGGTGAAACCTGTTTTATTTACAACTATTTTTATAATAAAATTTATAATGGCTGTTTTATGTTTTCATTCAAAAAGTCTTTAGTAGAAATTTCTTAGGTGTTACCTACTGCCTCATTTATTAGAAATGTATTAGTTTTTATCAGATGGAACTCCAATAATACTACTTATTTTAAGGTGGTAATAATTTATTATTGCAAGGATTATTCTTTTTATTTTTTACACCGATATGATTATTTTCTATTAATAATCTTAACTTTCTATTGTAAATTCAACGACTTGCAGTCAATTTTAATTGTAAATAATTTATATTTCTACTCACTTTTGGCCAAACGTTTTCGAGTCACGGAGGCTCATCTTCATGGCGTCCTGAAGATAAATTTACGAATCGTTGAATTTAAAATAAAAAGTTAATATTAACAACGCAGATCGTTATGGACAAGAAATCCAAGGTTTAATACTCTTTTGTCTCATTAATTTTTACTGAAGATTACCGAACATGGAATCTACTAAGGTTTTTTTCTTAAATTGAAGGTCTGATTTCCAGGAGCCTTAGTTATATTAATTTTAAAAACATGGAACTTCAAAAAATAAAAATGAAATAGTTTAAAAATTGTTTACCCTCTTCCTTAAGATGATATTTATTAATTTGTCTAAAATCTTCTGGACGTTCTCAACCATTATTTGATTATAATCCTCTTTATTCTGTCTACCTTATCTCAGCCTAGTTTTTAAATATTAAACTCTCCTCCATTTTAACGCATCTTTAACTCACATTCCCATTTACATGTCATTCTCATATATTATTTATTTATAATCCTATTTATTTTGTCTTCCTTATCTCAATCCAGTCCTTCAATATCTTCTCTATCTTTACTCTGATTCAACTTACATTCTAACTTTCCTCTTCTCTTCACTGCTCCAACTTGTATACTTATTTGTCTCTTCTTCTTTTCAATCTTCACCTCCTCTTTCTTTTTCATACCTAGTTTACTCCAGTTATTTTTATCAACTTCTTCTAAATTTTTCAGACTTGATTAATGAATAAAATTGTATGTACTAGTTTATTCCTGGATTTCTTGTTCCATGACGAACTGCGTTGTTAATATTAACTCGCTATATGCGCTGTTGAAAAAGAGAGAGTAAAATATTACTTATTCTCAATTAAAAATTGACTGCAAGTCGTTAAATTCACAAAAAAAATACTAGTTTATTTTAATTTGTAGCCACCTGTGGGTAGTGAATGCGAGCCTGGATTTGTGCAGTGCTGTTACACAGGCTCTGACTGCGGAGTGAGTACTATACTGCCGGTTGATGATCCTCCTCCAAGATCCGGTCAAGTGAGTAGAGATCAAATAAATTTTCGTACAGTGACCCGAAAAAGTGCCTATTTTTGCACTAACTGTAGCATGAAAAATAGTCTATTTCTGCACCAGTACGGGAAAGTAAATTCCAGTTCGGGAAAGTACTTTTCCGCACTCCAGATTTGCATTCTAACAACACAAAATAGTGAGAATGTAATATGCAGGTTCCCTATTCTGCATTAAAAAATAGGTTGGCTACCCTGCTACATCTGCGAAATAGTTGTTGTAGTTGTTGTTGTTGTTGAAATCGATTTGATTCGAAGATAGGTTATGTGAGGAATTGTTAGGTTATGTATGTCCTGTTTTGTTCTGTTTAAATTACTTTATACATTACTGTAGGAAAAATTCAAAGTGTAATACGAGCGCAAAGTATTGTTTCTGCACTCGAGAAACTTTTTTCACAAGCTGTGAAAAAACTGTTTCTCTTGATGCAGAAAAACGCTATTTTGCACTCTAGTTACACAAATAGCTATTTCAGGAGCTGAATCACTATTATCACAAAGTATAATATATTTATATCATGAGCATAGCTCGCTACTAATTTTATGTATTTAATCATTATCAATTGTCACTTCTTTTTTTCCACATATTATTCTTATTTTTTATCTAATATCTTCTATTACACCTAGATAAGATATTCAAAATTTGTAAAGAAAGCAGCTTATACTTGAGTCTTTTGCATTTTTGCATTCATTGTAATTTTGTCCCCCATAAATCAATAAATAGATACATAGATGAATATAAATATATAAATAATAATAGTCTATAGTAATAAATTCCCTCTTCTACCTAAAAAAATTCTTTTTTTCAGTACCGTTCAACATTTTTTATTCCACAAGTTAGGTTGACGTAACTGACAATTTAACAAACTGACAAATATACAGAAATAGAATTTATTATTTTAGAATATTCCTTAGTGCTATTAATTTGTACTGAAGACTCTCGCAATGGCGGATATTGACAACAGAATTAAATAGCTGATGGAAAATCAATGAATGCTACTGTAAAAAAATATGTCACCACCGGAAATCGAACCGCGGACCTCCCAATTGCCGGTCGAGCGCCTTAGCCACTAGACTACAGAGACTTCGGCAATTAGGAGGTCCGTGGTTCGATTCGCGGTGGTGACTGATATTTTTGTTCAGTAGCATTCATCGATTTCCATCAGCCATTCAATACTGTTGTCAAAATCCGCCATTGCGAGAGTCTTCAGTACAAATTAATAGCACTAAAGAATATTCTAAAATAATAAATTCTTTTTCTGTATATTTGTCAGTTTGTTAAATTGTCAGTTACTTCAACCTAAGTCTTCAGTATAAATTAATAGCACTTGAAGGAACTCGAAATTGATAAATTCTGAACCTTTTTAGCCATGAAAAACTTCTCAGATAACCTTTTTTCTATTAAATTTGTTTATGTCTATTTAGTTGTTTATTTAATTTTGTTTGTGTCTTGAGTTTTGATTCGATTTTCGATCGAATTGTTCAATTTTGAGTGTTGATTGTTTTCAATAAATGTTATAACTACATAAATTATTATATACTTTCCAGGCAGAATTCGGCGAATTCCCTTGGCAAATTCTTCTAATCGCCTTGCCAGCTAACGAATACGTGGGCAGTGGAGCTCTGATCAGTCCCATCCACGTTCTAACAGTGGCACACCGAGTGACTCCATTCCTGGCCACCACCTCCTCACAATCGGCATCCTCAGCGACCTCCCTGGCGGTGCGTGCGGGCGACTGGGACGTGCGATCCGATCGCGAGTCGCATGCGGCCCAGCAGCAATTGGTGGCCCGTATACACGTGCGGCCCGGCTACGAGCAAGCCACACTGCGCAATGATATTGCCCTCATAACTTTGAGAGCACCTTTCTTGCTTGGACCTCATTTGCAGCCCGTATGTTTGCCGGGGCCTAATTCGCAGTTTTTCAATAGTCTGTGAGTTGGATTTTTTATTATTCAACATATAGTTTGTTTGTTCGTTGTTTCCATAGCTGTAAGTTTAGTATTTTTTTGGGCTCGAAATTTTCAATTAAAGATTTTGAATTCTTTTCATTTGTTCTAGTGTTTTTTCGAGTGAACTTTGAAAATCAATAGCCTATATTAAGGCTGTGCGCAGCCGCGCAGGGCTTTTGGTCATAATTTTTTTTCGAAGTTCATTGAATTGGATATTATTAAGGTATTGAAATGCTATTGCCATGAGAAATTATTTTTCATCAAATATTTTATGGAATATGGGAGTTCAAAGTTGAAATTTTTTGGGTTTTGGGGGCAATTGAACTCACCTACAAGTTATTTTAAACATTTGATAAGTTTTTTATAACGGATGACACCTTGGGGAAAAGAATGACACATTTTTTATTTCAATTCAACAATTGGTTTTTTCAAAAAAAAATTAAAACTGAAATTGTTTGCATGTTTTAAAAAACTTATTTTGAGAAAACTAATAATTGTTTGATCGGAATGAAAATATGTCATTTTATTCCTCAATGTGTCTTTCATTTTAAAAAATTTATCAAAAGTTTAAAATAACTTGTAGGGGAGATAAATTGCCCCCAAAAACCGAAAAATTTCAACTTTGAACTCCCATATTCCATAAAATATTTGATGAAAAAATAATTCATCATGGCAATAGTCAATATTTCAATACTTTAATAATATCCAATACAATAAACTTCGAAAAAAAATGATGACCAAAAACCCTGCGCACAGCCTTAAGAGAAAAGAAATGAGTCTTTTTTTCAAATTGTTTTTTTTTTAGTGAATCTAAATTTTCAGTGTGGACTAACCTAAAAGTTTTGGATGAAATAGCTTAATCAATATTTGTGAAGAGAGCAGTTTTGGACTCTGGTCTGTTGCATCTTTGCATTTATTGTGACTTTGTCTATATAAATAAATATTACATTCCATTAATCACTGAACTAGCAGGTTGTACGATTCAATCACATCTGGATTTCTACAAATTCAATTTATGATAACCTATTATTTCTCATATACCTTCTCCTTCTCTTCCTTCTTCTTCTTCTTTTCCCCCTTCTCCTTCCTATTTTCTTTTCTTCTCCTTCTGCTTCTTACTTCATTCACACCAACTTTTTCTCGACAAGTCTTTTTACAAATCGATGAAGCCGACTGAGAAGAATCTAGTGAAGCAATTTCAATTCATTTTTTTATTCGTGCCATCTAGGTAGTCTGATGGTTTTATTTTGTTAATAGAATGCAAATTAAATAATTTTCAAATAGGATTGAACTTAAATGAAAATAAAGAAATATTTAAAAACACAAGTATTTCTAGTATTTTATATAATTTGTTTGAAAGTGTTTTTGTTAACATAAATTAAAATACAGAAATATTTAAAAAACACAAGCATTTTCAGTATTTGCTTGAGTTTTTTATAACCTATATAGAAATATTTTTTATAACAAACATTTCTAGTATTTTCTATAATTTGCTTGTAAGTGTTCTTGTATTGCAATAAGCCCGTGTGATTCCGGCAATAGAATAAATTTCGGTTTTCTTACTAAATTCGAATTTTTTAAATTTCCTATTTATTCCCAGCATGTTAGGAGCATTACAGTACAAACTGCAATATGAAATTTGTACAGTATGAAATATACCGGTGGCCTACATACATTATTAAATACAAATTAAATTACTGAACTACGCTCACACGGACTCACTGGAATGGTTTTGAGTTTTACAGAGATTTTTGAAAAAGGGAATCCAACATGAACAGCAATCAATTAATCTAGTATCAAAGCTGACACTGTATTTCTATTATGATTTTCACTCACTTATACTGGAGATACTGGAGGGATGCATTTCACTTCTAAATAGAAGCTTCATACGCTTATGCTGAAGCTGGTGAAGCTTCTCTTTAGAAGTGAAATGCATCCCCCCAGTATATGCAGTATAATTTAGTGAAAATCATTATTTAATAAATAGAAATTGGCTACTGGTTAAGATTGTTCATCAAGGAGATCGTCATGGAAAACATCACAGATATTAATAAATTAATACTCTCAAATAACACATGTTATAATTGCAGATGCTGGGTATCAGGGTGGGGCAAGGATGCCTTCGGGCCGTCGGGCAACTACCAGACTGTCCAGAAGAAGGTGGACGTCGCGGTGCTGGACGGAGATGAGTGTGATCGACGCCTCCGCTCCACCCGGCTCGGTCCGGCCTTCTCTCTTGACCGGTCCACCTTTATGTGTGCCGGTGGGGTGGACAGCAAGGATGCCTGCTCGGTTAGTGAATATATAGATATTTGCAACAGTGGTGTAACTATGGAGTTTATTCATTTATTCATTTATTCATCTATTCATTTATTCATTTATTCATTTATTCATTTATTCATTTATTCATTTATTCATTTATTCATTTATTCATTTATTCATTTATTTATTTATTCATTCATTTATTATTTATTCATTTTGTATTCATTTATCTATCTATTTATTTGTTCATTTATTTATTTATTTGATATAAAGTATATGGAAGCATACGCCCAAAGCTGCTTCCTTGACACAATTGTAATGAAATTAATCATCTAGTGGTAGAACTAATAAATTATTCAAGATAGAAAATAGATTAAAAAAACAAGAAATACTAAAAAAAAAATTGAAATTAGTTAGCAAAATAATAGCAAAAAATGTATAAACAAGAGTGCGCTAACAAAACATTAATTTTCCAAACTATCAACGAACATGTCAATACAGTGCAACTTGGTTATTACGGCCTTGCTTGGCCATAACGTCAACACGGATATAACGTCATTCAAGCCTAAGTCCCGCCAAACTTAAAGTGTAAGCATTGGTAAAACCTCGGATTTATCGTCAAAATATTTTAAAACCTCGTATATAACGTCAACCTCGTAATATAAAGTAACCTTGTGTAAATGGCTGAAATCAGTCGACGACAACGTTGAAACTTTCCAAATACTTAGTGACGCAGAAATTGTCAATGAGGTACAAAATTTACAAACAGAGGAAAACGCAGAAGAAGACGAAGATGAAGGCGAGGAAGAAGATGGCGGCTGTCCGACTACGCAAGAGGCTTTCCAAGCAGCTGAGACACTTCGTCGTTTCTTCCGCTTCAGGGATGCTTCTGCGACCACACTTGAAGCTACCCAGCACCTCCACAAAATGACGGAGAAAATCTGCTTTTCTGAGAAGGGTGTGCAGAAGAAAATTACAGATTTCTTCCAGCAGTAGGATTTCATTTGTAAGCTTGTATTTTTACTAACCATTTCATATTATGCTTCATTATTCATTTTATTTTATGTAGGCTAGGCCTACTGTACTGTAGAGTATTTCTGGATAAAAAACCATAACGTTAGCTACTTTCTTTTGGCAATTTATAACTTTTTTATGTTAAATCTAAACAGCCCAACATTTTACTGTAATTTATAAATTCAGTTGTATTTACACCAATAATGCCATTAAAGTATGTTTTTTTTTTAAAAACAGAGATTACATATTATTTCTCCTACGTTATTTAATAATGAGCTTTATGACCCTTTTATAGTGTCACTCTGATATAGCGTCAAAAATTGTGTGGTCCCTTGAATGACGTTATAACCAAGTTGCACTGTATTTCCATTAATATCATTTTGTAGTTGTGGTATACATTTCATTGGTGAAAAATATCTGCCAGAAAATTTCGACCTCTCAATTAAAAACAAAGGATTGGATCAGGGAAAAACATCCGGGAAAGTACCCCCAAACCTTATTAGAGAAGAAATAGCTATCTTAAATCACTTAATTGTTTTTTTAAAAAAAAAAGCTCTTCTTCTCAGGAGATAGTGCTACACGATAGAGACTACAGGATGTAGTGCTCAGAGCCTACCCCTCTCCCAATAGCATCATTGGACATCCCCCTCCCCCAGACTGACCCTCTAGTTACGCCACTGGGAAAGATAATTTTATCAAAAACTTTCAGTGGGAGTACCTGATTGGTCTATTTTTTTGCACGTCTATGAGTTTGAATAGACCAATCAGATGGCTTTGCATTTGGTAAAATTCCATTCACCAATAATCAGTTAGGCTCCCATGAATTCAATCATTCATAATGTGTGACAATTGTTTCACTTTGTTATAAGAGGATCATCAAACACTGCTGTACCTGAGTCAAGGTAAAAATTTGATTCTTGGATTTCTTGTTCCATAACGATCTGTGTTGTTATATTAACTTTTTGTTGTAAATTTAACGACTTGCAGTCAGTTTTAGATTGTGATTATATAAAAAATGTACTCACACGTGGCCGAACGTTTTCGAGTTGTTGAAACCCATCTTCAAGGCCTTGAAACAAAAAGATAGTAAATATTTGGTTATGGTTTTAGAAGAGATGAAAACATACCAAGAAATATTCCTATTAATTTACTTTTCTTTCAAACTAACTGTTCATATCCAAATGTTTCAACCGTTCTCTGTCATTTCAGGGTGATGGAGGTTCACCCCTTGTCTGCCGAGGCATAGATGGTAGATGGACCCTGACTGGTCTGGTAGCCTGGGGTATAGGCTGCGCCCAGGAAGGCATACCCGGTGTCTATGTCAACGTTGCCAATTCTCTTTCCTGGGTTCAGGCCAACATTCATCCTCCACCTTTTAATCGAAGATGAAATCGAAGTATTATAATTATTAATCAAGATTTTATCATAGGTGTATTAAACTGAGATGAAATCAAAGTATTATAATTATTATAAATCAAAATTTTATCATAAATGTATTAAACTGAGATGAAATCAAAGTATTATTAATCAAGATTCTTCCACAAGTGTATATCTCTATTAAACTAATATGAAGAGGCCTCATTTGTATGTTTGTCACTAGAATGAATTAAATTGAAAACGTTTTCCATGACAAAATACTTGATGAACAATCTAATATAAAAACTGACACTATATTTTTTTTTGAGGATGAAGCCCACATAGGTCTTAGATCTGTGCGTGGGTAATGAGTAGGATGATAATGATTGATCAGTTGGACCTACAGTTTTATTTTTAAATTATGATTTTTGCTCTTTTATACTGGAGGGATGCAATTTGCTTCTAAAGAGAAGCTTTATTTTTAGAAGCTAAATGTATTCCTCCAGTATATGTGAGTAAAAATCATAATTAAAATAGAAATACAGTGACAGTTTTGACATCAAATTGAAAAATTATTGCTTAATTTATTTTCTTTGATTTCTTGTTCCATAACGATCTGCGTTGTTAATATTAACTTATTATTGTAAATTTAACGACTTGCAACTAATTGTGAATAAATAATATTCCTACTCACTTTTGGCCGAACGTTTTTGAGTCATGGAAATTCATCTTCAAGTCGTTAAATTTACTATAATGAGTTAATTAATTTATTGATTGAATTGAAACCCTTCTTCCCTTTCTTCTCCTTCTTCAAATCTTATATAATATTCCTCTTACCCTTATATGAAAAACCTTTCCTAGTATTTGAGCAACCATAGTTGAAGGGTGTTCCAACTCCACACACATAGCCTATTCAAACCTTTTTTCAAATTCATGGATTTTTCTTTTGATATTTTTTTATTGTAGGCTATTTTAATATTTTAGATTTTGCATGTTTATGTATATGTGATCGTGATCTTCAGTCACGAGCGTTCAAACCTGCGCTTGGATGGGTGGCCGTGCTTCATTGATTTGCTTTTATAAGCTATATTATCACTTACCCGGTGGTTCGGAACACACCTGAAATAGTAGGACCATAATGTTTCCTAATAAATGGCTGAAACGGCAAGGTGGAACTACCCATAAGGGTCTCCCCCAATAAAAGCCATACCCTTATACCCTTATTTGTATATATATGTATTACATGTCAATAACACTATTCTAAAGAATTGGAAAATAAATAAGGTAAAGTAATTTCTCGGGAAATAATTAAGGTATCTAGGAGCACATAATGACCAATGTTTCCATTTTAAAAAACAATCTTTGCAATTACTCTGGGATTTATTTTTCCAAAAATATTTTTCAACTGTTATATTCCAATTCCTTTGATTTACAATCTATAATTCATTTTTTTTCAAGTATCTTCTTTGTCTAAAATCCTCTGATTTTTCAGATCAATTTGAAATATTTTTCAGAAGGTTCAGGTAAGAATACGCTCCTTGTACGATCTGTAAAAACAATTAAATACATTAAGACATCAGTTATTATCACTATTACTCAGCAATTATTGAATCAATACTGTTCCTAAAGAATTCAATTCCAATATTACAAAAAACTTTGGCAGTCATAGGCTGCATAATATTAACCAAAATAACAATATGAATTCAATATTAATTATAATCTATTTAGTATACTTTTATAATACATTGATTTATATATATAATAATATATTTATTCAATTGCAGTAGATAATGCTTCTCTTGAATATTTCATGAATTATTCATTCTTAAAAGGGTTTTTCTTTCTGTGATTCTTTCCATGACGAAATACCTGATGTACAATCTAATATCAAAATTTCTATTTAAATTATGATTTTCACTCACTTATACTGGAGGGATGCATCAGCCTAAGGCCGATGAAGCTTCTCTTCAGAAGTGAAATGCATCCGTCTAGTGTAAATGAGTGAAAATCATAATTTAAATAAAAATACTATGTTACTTTTCATATTAGGTTTTTATTTCTCAAAATGGCATCTATGTTCATCAAATAAGTCCTCATATTAAACTTACTGAATCAATATCAATAATGCTTATGAGATTGAAGAATATTCCAAACTTTTAAATAGGATTTTTATTTACAATAAACTATTGAAAACCTGATAATTATACAGGAATTATATTCAATAAGTCAATAATATTGTTATCCTTTTCAGCATAATGTCTAAACATAATAATTATATTCAAGCTATTATCCTGAATAGCAATTTTTTAAATTATTCCCACATATCTGAGCTATGTGAGGTAATAATGTGGAAAAACGGAATACTTTTTTCCAGTTTGATTATATACACTTCATCACTATTTAGTTATTAAATCTGGTGTCAAAAATAGGTATTCTCATGCACTTTATCATTTATTATTAATGATTGAAATATTATTATTTTGTATTTATGTATTCATATTTT
Organism: Conomelus anceps; assembly: GCA_948455865.1. Taxonomy (NCBI): domain Eukaryota; kingdom Metazoa; phylum Arthropoda; class Insecta; order Hemiptera; family Delphacidae; genus Conomelus; species Conomelus anceps. The sequence goes on along the minus strand of OX418227.1, from coordinate 20,604,816 downwards.
TTGCTGACAATAGATCCAACGGTGATTCAATATCCTCTCACCACTCTGAAATTATTTCTGTTGAGTGTAAATACATTGAATAAGCCGAGTTTTGGCAGCCTGTTGTTCTGAATCATCATAAGTAACAGCATTTTATTCATCCAAATAGGCTTATTTATCCAATTGCACCCATAAATCAGGTTTGCTTTGATTTTTTCTCCCTGTCAAAATATAAAAATAAATTAAGTCAATAAAAAATAGTAAATGAAAAATACAAGCATCAGAAAAGCAGTTAGAATGCAGGAGAAAGAATTTTCTAGCCAGGTCACCCTAACACAGTGATCAATAAAATGATAACTGTATCAAATTAATAGAAATTTTAAACAGAATTTATTAATTTCTAATTCCTTTAATTGCTATCAGTTTATACTGAAGACTTCCGCAATGGCGGATATTGACAACAGTATTTAATAGCTGATGGAAATCGATGAATGCTACTGTACAAAAATATCAGTCACCACCGGGAATCGAACCACGGACCTCCCAATTGCCGGTCGGGCGCCTTTGGCAATTGGGAGGTCCGTGGTTCGATTTCCGGTGGTGACTGATATTTTTGTACAGTAGCATTCATCGATTTCCATCAGCTATTAAATACTGTTGTCAATATCCGCCATTGCGGAAGTCTTCAGTATAAACTGATAGCAATTAAAGGAATTAGAAATTAATAAATTCTGTTTAAGTAAATTTGTCAGTTTGTTCAATTGTCAGTAACTTCGAACTAACTTGTGAGAAATTTTAAGTTGAGTTTGAATAGAAAAATAAAATATATTAATAAAAAATGAAGCATAACTAGAGCAGTAAGGCTATATGAACAATTAGTAGGTCAATCCCTAACAAAGTAACCGATATCTTTTTGGAAATTGAAAAAAATGAAGTAAAAAATTAAAAAGGTGAAAAATAGTGATTAGAGAGCTAAAGTTATTATTGGAAAAAATAAATTACTGTTTTGGGAATGAATAATTAGATTAATAGTAAGTTCATTCAACTTGTTTTAATGGAGTTAACCTATATAAAAAATATAACAGAATTGCAGTGAAATAAATACAATAGAACTAATATTTCTTAACTGATAAGACTGATGTTGTCGAGTTTGTTACTGATAACATCAGTTTTATTAATAGAAATCAAATAGAAAGTATTATCAATGAAGTATTATAAGTATTATATTAACAATGAAGTATTATAAGTATTATATTAACAATGAAGAATAAAAGTATTATATTGTGATGAATATTTCAATTATTAAATTGTTTTTTTTTCAATTCCTTACTCTTAACAGATAGCGCACAAGGTAGAGTTGAATATTCCAAGCCTGTATATTTTTGAAGCCATCTGCTTTATTGAAAAATAAGGATAAATTCAAAACGGGTGAATTCTTTCACAGTTATAGAACCAGGTACAGACAAGACTTTCAAGACGACTTACATCGAAGAACATTGTATGAGGGGGGAGTAAAAAGTGCAGGGATCCGTCTATATAATTCACTACCAGCGCGTTTAAAGGCAATCACAGGCGATACATTTATAATTAAAATAAAGGTAAATTGTTAAATATAATTATGTGCAGACTCAAATGAGGAATTTCATGCTCATTATGACATGCGAAACAGATGACAGAGTTTTATTTTAATGACTTTAATTTATTGACAAATCTATATACCCCTTTACAGTCAGTGAATGAATATAAATAATAATAATAGGCTACCTGTGTAATAATGAACAACATGGCTCATATTTATTAAATATTGGCAATGAAGTATTATTGTATTCTGAAGTATACCATTGATTCTTTAATTTCTTGTTTAAAACTTATAGCAGTAATTTTTTGCAGATAGTAAAATTAAAATAGCTTGGTAATAAAATAATCAATAGAGACACCAAAGACTACTAATCTATTTATCTAATTTTTTTTTTTTAATTATTTATTGAATTTATTTGTAATCTACTGACCTCATCCTGTAGTTTTTGTCCCAGGTTACAGTAGAAATAACAATTCATCATAGCTCCAAAAATAACTAATCCATGCTTTATTTTGAAAGTAAGCTCGCCTTTCTGCAATAAAAATCGCAATAAGACTCTCAACTTATTCTAAAACATATAAACACCTGTTTCACTTATTAGAGGGATCTTAAATTTTTCTTGAGCAATATAGAGCGCTCTTATCACAAAATGTCTCTCTGTTTAGTAGTCTTTACCTTTTCCTTGCAGTATTAGAATGTTACTAATCTATTAATCTAATAAGGAGATAGGAAAAGTCTGCACTGTAGACTCGTAAAAATTAAAAATAAATACTTGCTTAAAAACTAATAAATAATAAAAAATGCTGACTCACCATAAAGCTGAAAATTGACAGACAAATTTGCAGACAGGAGAATGTGTTGAAATAGAACAGGCGAAATTTTAGTCCTGAGTTCAATATGGCTACTTTCCTGCAAGTAAATAAATGACAAGAAAGTTCGTAGTTACTGACAATTGAACAAACTGACAAATTTACTTAAACAGAATTTATTAATTTCGAATTCCTTTAGGTGCTATTAGTTTATACTGAAGACTTCCGCAATGGCGGATATTGACAACAGTATTCATCGATTTCCATCAGCTGTTGAATACTGTTGTCAATATCCGCCATTGCGGAAGTCTTCAGTATAAACTAATAGCACCTAAAGGAATTCGAAATTAATAAATTCTGTTTAAATAAATGATTTGAATAATAATAATAATAACATGAATAATTTGATAGAATAATAATTAGTTAATTTATCCGACATGGTACCAATAATTACAATCTAATTACAAAAATAAATTACAATCTTATAAATGACAAAAATTAATAAAAGTCGTCAAATGCAATCCACGTATAACATTTAAATGGTAGAACAAAGGCTAAGGATCATATCATTGAATAATTAAAAGATAATCTAACTATAAAAAAATGGTAAACTATATGAACTCACTTCGCTCACCTATTAGAAAAAGAGGGAAATTTTCATCAAATTATCAATTTTTTCGACCATGCAATGTATGAGAACGTTGGGAAAACGATTGATGTTGCCTTTTTTGTACCTGAGATATAAAGCTCAATTATTAACAATCATCAAAACTGACACAATATTTCAATTGAATATAAATGATATTCACTCACTTATACTGGAGGGATGCAGTGGCGTAACGTACACCCCCGCAGACCCCGCGGCGCGGGGGGGGCCCGGGCTATAAGGGGGCCCGGAATGAAAATATATTTTTTCAAAAAATGGCCCGTGCTCAGACTGATATATATATATATTTTTTTTTCAAAAGAAATAAAACTGAATTACTGAAGGAAAATTATTGGCTAATTATTGTCAGGTTTATTGTTTACTTTATCAATTCGCAAATAGCTTTAGTGAAGGAATTCAGAAGCAGGATGTTGAATCTTCAAACAAACTTATCTAGACTGTCACAAATCATGTCTGCAAAGTGCAAATATTAGAGGAAATTAATATTATTTTCCCATAGAATTCCTCAATGTATATTAGCATAATATTGTGATGTAATGGAAAGTGGGAGGTTGTGTAGAAATAAAGTCAATATTTTTCTTCATACAGTATTTTGAATTCAGTCTCTTTTGAATCGTCCAGTTAGATGCATGTAGCCCTACACGTGTCCGATAAATTGGCCTAGAGTAAACCGGATGTATATTAATTGATTCCGTGATCGTGAGTTTATTATTTGGAGTGCCATTTTTTTCATTGCTATTCTATTTTTCAACATGCTGCGTTTATGGTATTGTGATGTTGTACAGTCATGTTTTAGTTATTTCTATTTTTTATCGACTAGTACATTTTTAAACAATGTTCAGAAGGAATATTTATACCCTTGATATATCGGATAAATTACGTGATTATTGTACAGAATAAGTATATAAATAATAGTTTTGGTCCAATTGTTTCAGTTTTCCTAACACAGTGGAATTTTTTTCTTATAATATAGGATCAAGTACTGTATATGTGTATAAGTAGTTTACGTTTTCTCTCTTCTGCCTCTTAAGAATAAATTTTTTAATTTCTTTCTCTTTTCCTGATTTAGTAATTTCGCGGTAATTTAGATAAAATGCCCTTTTTTTCAAATTTTAACCTGTGTCCGTGCCTGCAAACGAGGCGAATTCTGAGAGAACACATTTTCTGGGAAAAGGAGAGAAGGTGCTAACAAGGAGGATGTGAATGTGGATCCTATGGAAGACATCAATTTCAAGGTTTCTAGGTTTCAAGATTAATTATTTATCTGTGATGTTTTCCATGACGAAATACTTAATGAACAATCTAATATTGAAACTGACACTGTATTTCACTTTTATATACTGTATTGTTTTACTCACTTATATTGGAGATGCTTGAGGGATGCATTTCACTTCTGAAAAGTGACAAAGGCTGACGAAGCTTTTTTTCAGAAGTGAAATGCATCCCTCAAGCATCTCCAATATAAGTGAGTAAAACAATACAGTATATAAAAGTGAAATACAGTGTCAGTTTTAATATTAGATAATTATTTATAACATAATCAACACTCAACTATTTTCATCTTTCAGGAGCCCGTAGGCTACAGCCAAAATCATTAGACTAGCCGATCCCCCCTTGAAACATGATTGAATTTTTAAATATTTTTAGATAAAAAGGTGTTTTGCTCTTACATAATTATAACTGCCCAATAAAAATCATTCAAGTTTTTATGGGAGGGGGACAAGGGAGAGGGGGGATATTTATATGGTTTTGAGGAGAGGGGCCCGGAAAATCGGTTGCGGGGGGGGCCCAATTGGAAAACGTTACGCCACTGGAGGGATGCATTTCATTTCTAAAGAGAAGCTTCATCAGCCTCTAGCACAAAATGAGGCTGATGAAGCTTCTCTTTAGAAGTGGAATGCATCCCTCTAGCACAATGAGGCTGAGGCCTGTGGCTGATGAAGCTGCTCTTTAGAAGTGAAATACATCCCACCAGTATAAGTCAATGCAAATCATTTATATTAAATAGAAATTAGGTTTTGATATTAGATTGTTCATCGAATACATTTTGTTATGGAAAACATCACAGAAGAAGACTTGATTCATCTCAAGCCACTATTAGGTAAATTACTCTACTTACACAACTTTATTCACACCACAAAATAATATCAGTCTCACCAACACTTAATAGCAGAGATAGCAATATCTTACTTAACTAATTCTCACAATTAATCTATAACACATCATAAATAAATCAATAACATACCTAAAAATCATCTGATGATGAATCACAACATGTCGCATGATCTTTCTCAGGTCGCAATCATCTCTTTTCCCCCTGATCTTTCCCTCTTCTTCCTTCTCAAAGTTCATCTCAATCTCTTCAAAATTCAAGTGAAACAATTTCATCTCAGTCATCACATTATTAACAGACAGTAGCATAATTTTGAACGCAACAATAGTAATAGCAGCTGAATAAAACAAATAGACAATGTTCAGAACAGTTGAAAACAAGTACTGATAAATTGTTGAGAAAGTTAAAGAGATCGGATAAAAATGTGGCACATAGATAATGAAAGGAAGCCGGAGATCTTCGATTTTCGACAACTTCAAACTGTAAAAAGCAATACTAACAACAGGTAAAGTCATATAACCTGTAAACAAACATTTCAAAATTTTTCCAATCAGTATCACTGCTTCTACTGTCGATTTCTCCATCATTTTAATTGTCTCCATTTTTTTATTTTGTACCAAATTACTCATTTTAAAAAGGTAGTACTTTGATTTGATCATTGTTATCAGATCTTGGGTGCGATTCGACATGAGGAACAGATCAATTGATATTGAAAAGTAGCCAAAAGAGTAGGTTAGGTTTTCCATGGCTGCAACTCGGGATCCGAAGTCCCACTGCTTCCATCCGATGAATAAAATTGCCAGAGATTGAATGAGCATGTAGACTGCCGTAGATTGTAGAAATCTCGCCCATAGTGTCCCGGTTTTATTGGGTGGTTGAGAGTTCAGTAGTTCCAGAGTGTTGGTTATGGCTGACACAGCTTTTTCAATGGTGTGTTGTTCCTAGTGCAAAACATTCATAAAAATTATTACTCTTTATATTAAGTAAATGAAGGTTTGCAACTCTGTATTATACAAATAAAGGATTAAAGACCTGCGTTCTGGCATCCAATAAATAAATTAATTTATTTAGGTTAGGTTAGGTTAATAATTTTATTTATTTATTGGATGCCAAAACGCAGGTCTTTAATCCTTTATTTGTATCAACTGGTATCCGGAGGCCAAAGAATTCAAAATGAAACTCTTTATTGATTCCTTTCTCACAATATACAGAGAGCTGCAAATCATTGAATCAATTGCAAACTGTATAAATTGTGATTGAAATGGTTTAATTGTTGTGAATATCCATTTTTGTGAACTGAAATATAACTATTTTAATATATAGAATCTATTCTACATATTAAATTATAAATTACATATCTAATTCTACATAGTAGTCTACTAATAGCGAAATGATTTGAGTTCTGCATTTTCGGACCTAATAATCTCAAACATAGGTGTAGCAAGGGCAGGGGCGCCACTTCAACAAACGGTTTGAGGGTGGGAGGGAAGGTGAACACGGAGGTATAGGCGTATGGAATACCCCCAGGAGAACGAGGTCTTGAAAATATAACGTTTATAAATGTCATTTAGCTTCATTTTGCCTATAATTAAAATTTTAATAAAACAATATTATTTGTAAACAAATAGCGCGTTGTAAACTGATAGTGATGATGGATGAGTGATTTGCTCCGATGAAACGCTTCTTCTTACAGTACTTTCCAGAAGTAAAAAATACATTTCTTTAAAGATTTGGTACTGTACACAGATAGAGCTTGGCCTGAGGAGTGTTGACACCAAATTTGGTGCTCCAAGCTACACCGAGGGAATAATTAAACTAGGAAAGAAATCGATACGTATTTTCAAGTGCTCATAACTCCTGAATGAGACCGAATTTCGCCAATTCATTTCGCTGATTACATATTTTTAAATTTCTCTTTGAAAACTATCATCCACCGCAGTATGAGCAGTTTTAAATTTTTGAACATTTTAGCAAAAACAATAAATTTTTCGTTTTTAGAAGCAAGTAAATAAAAAATTCTCAGATTTCGTTCTTATTAATTTGATACACAGACAGAGCTTGGCCTGAGATGTATCGACACCAAATCCGGCACTGCTAGCTACCACACAAGGGGAGTAATTAAACTGGAAAATAAATAATTTTTAAATTATTTTGTATAAGGTATGTGAAAAGACAATAGAGCAACAGAGCCTGGGCCTGTTTTGCATCCACTTTACTACAGCAACAAAAATGTGTTTTTGCAAAAATAAATTTAAAAAATAGATATAAACTTCAAATCCTACCATAAGCCTCACAACCAGTAAACACTTGGGGGAAGGCTATTGTTCAAATGCTAGTTGCTCATCGAAGAGTCATACTTATGTAACCTTTTCCAAAATAACTTCCTCCCTCCACTCCATTACCCCTAAATCTGTTCTCTTTATTTTTCCATCCTATAATCACTGAGATTGCTGATGACTATCAAAAAGTATATAACAACAACCATTAGTTTCCGAAATTCCGGGGGAACAGGTACCGTAGTCTAAAACTATTATTAGGAAGAAAATCATTTTCTAGAGGTAATTGCTGTAATCGAAGACTACTGTAATTGCGTTCATAATTACATAGAATTATTACAAACGATAATCTGTACATCTTTTGCTACAGATTTTCGACAAAAATGAACGATATTTTTGGATATAATTTCACATAAGTCACGCTTTTCCAATTCTTCAATATTCATAGCAGTCTAGTTGCTTCTAGGCCAACATTGTATGTTCATCTAGGAAGACATTTACTGAGGTTGCTTGAACAGTGGAGCATCCAATACATCACAAATCACAAATAAATATAATCACGATTACGAAATCAAACACATGTAGTTGAATGGAGATGTATGATGACAGATTGGTGTCCCATGAATACCACCATTACATAACATGTGTTTTATTTTGCAATGGTGGTTATCATCGAGTATTGGATGCTCCATTTTGCAAGCATCTCAATTTCTCACTTAGATTTTGCAACTAGATCAGCTCTCGACCATGGGAAGGTATTCGATACCGTACTCATGGAATAGTATCACAGGCGGTTGAATAAGGGGTTCTTGAAGGTCAGTGAATACAACTTTTTACAAGCAACAAAAATTATATTTTCAAGTTCAAAAATCATAAAATAATGCACTTCGCCAAGTACTAAGGTACCGTAGGAACATAATTGCTTGTTAATAAATTTATAATGAATAAAATAATGAAATCTAATAACAAAACTGACACTGTATTTCTATTTAATATATGATTTTCAACACTTATACTGGAAATACTGGAGGGATGCATTTCACTTCTAAAGAGAAGCTTCATCAAGAATTCTACAAACTTCATCTTGAAATAGCTTACAACCACAACAATCAAATAACATGAACCTTATTACAAATACAAATTCCTGGGTGGAGGACAAACTAAGCAAAAGAGGCTGATACTGATAAAGTTTCTCTTTAGAAGTGAAATGCATCACTCCAGTATAAGTGAGTGAAAATCATATATTAGTAATAGAAATACATTGTAAGTTTTTATATTAGACTAGCTATTGTGCCCGTCCTTCGTACGGATTATGTTTGGAAATAAGACTGAATATGTTTAGCATTTTTTCATAGCAACGATCATGAAGTTGTTATCAGCTTAGGCCCCGTTCAGACAATACAGTTTTTTTGCGGTACGGTTTTTTTAATGTACGGCATCAACTGTACTGTGATGTTCACACGGTCCGGCTTTGCTGCTTATTGCTGTGCTATCCTCCTTCTTCCATTGCGCTTCCAGTTCAGTTTTATTTATTCCAGTCCAGGATTTTTTTTATTTGTGTAAGATTTTTTTAAATAAGTTACTTACTGAAGGTTTCTCTTAAATTTTGATCAAAGTACGCAAACTCTGGTTTCAATATTCCACACATTTCTCGCCGCGCTGATAATTTTCTCTCTTTATTTTTATATTAATCTCAAGTCTTGTCCCACAAGGCGGGTCTCTCATATATTAGAGAAATTAAATTTTCACAATTAATATCTTCCATTTCTGGACACTGGAATTCACTAATAAGAAGATCAATGAAGAAGATCAATGCTGACGATCTGAAGAGTGCTTCCAGCGTGATAAGCGTATCGTTTGAACATATCCATTACCGGTACAATACATGTGCCACCGGATACGGATACAGTTATTTTGCGGTACAGCTGATTTTAGCGATACAGTTTTCGAAGACAAAACCGAATGTAGAAATCGGCTAGAACAGCTTTTTTACTGGATCCAGTCAAAACAGTATTGTGTGAACATACAATATGAAACGTACATGCAAACGAAAGCACTGCAAAATAACTCATACAGCAAATTTACTGTACCGCACAAAAACTGTATCGTGTGAACGGGCCCTTAGTAAGCAACTTAGAACGTAAGCAATTCAGTGAAAGGTATCGGAGAGAATATTTCTTGAGAACAGCTGATTGATATATCATGATAAATTACGTGATTTGTTCTTATGTGGTAATAAAACTTAGAAGAAATGTATTCAAAATCGCACAATACTTGGTTTTTAAACGTTTATTATTCTGTTGAAAAAAAAGTTAATTTAGTTTTTTATAGCTAAAGACATAGTCAAAAAGGTTTTCAATACTGATAAATAACTCAAATCCCGATCGATAATCTCGTTTTTTAGGAGAAGGCCGCGTAAAATGTATTCAAAATCGCAAAACACTTGATTTTTAAACGTTTATTACTCTGTTAAAAAAAAGTTAATTTAGTTTTTTATAGCTAAAGACATTGTCAATAAAGTGTTCAATACTGTTCAATAACTAAAATCCCGATCAATGCTCTCGTTTTTGATGAGAAGGCCGCGTAAAATGCCTTTGGGGGCCGTGACAGACAGACAGACAGAAAGTGAGATTAGACTATTTTCGGCTTATTTGATGTATAAAACGTGAAAATAACCAAAAAATTTATAATTCTGATAAATGTACAGACAAAACTCTAATTTTATTTATATAGATTGTTCATCAAGTATTTCGTCATGGAAAACATCACACATTATAATGAAACCTTATTTTTTATTAATAATCAATAATGTAATGAAATAATCAAAATAATAAAATTATAATGAAATCATATTATTTATTTAGTTAATTATTATTTGTATTCTATTACTCTACAAGTTCAGTGTTAATTAGAAGGATAAAAATTTATGTATTATTCACTGTAGCCCGCCATAGTAAGGTGGGCCCTTCCCCAAGCTCGAGCTTGCTCTTTTGGGGGAGTAATTTCGGTTGTTTTTTTTATATGACAGTGTTTATATTTATTTTCTTGTATTGTATTTTATAATGTTTTTTCTATGAGGAATAAATTATTTTTAAAAAAATTTTAATCATTTTAATCTGTAACACTTGCAATAACTAGGTATTATTCAACAAATAGTACGTCTTGAATAAAGCATGTACAGTATATTACTTTTTTAGATGATGATAGAAGCCATAAGAAATTTCAACTCACAATATTTATATTCAGTGTCAAAATTACGACAGTAAAATAAATGGAAAATTACAATAGATTTTTTAAGTAAAATTCAATCTTAAAACGTAAAAGACATAAACATCGTGTTAAAAAAATCGATATTGTTAAAAAACCACAAAAGATGAGAAATACCGCAGACAGTAAATCAGGAGGAATCTGCCCTACTGCGCCAAATCAATTCTCTCATCAAAATAAAGAACAAGTTCATGTAAGCTTTGGTCCGGAATACCTGCTTTACAGAAATAAAGACACAAGGGCTGATGAAGCTTCTCTTTAGAAGTGAATTGCAGCCTCCAGTATCTCCACTAAAAGTGAGTAAAAATCAATATATTGAAATAGAAATACAGTGTCAGTTTTGATATTAAATAAAGATAGTAGAAGTTGGCGGTTATCCCTATCATTTTACTTCTCCAGATTGAGAGCCTCCATTTTATTGAAAAATTGGATGAGTTCCATGAAAAAGGAACTGAAAAATAAAATAGAATATTTAACAATCTGTAACTAGCTTAATTATTGAGACATTGCGTAGATTACACAAAAATATGCTTAACAGAATTCAAGTTTGGAGTGGATCAACATGACTATTTGTCAATAAACCAGCATTTTTACGAACAGAGCTAGTAAAACATTTAATTCTCAAAATAAATTAGATAGCCTAAAATGTACCCAAAGTTAAAAAATTCGTTTTTTCAAACAAATACACACAAGAAATGCCAGCTAAGAGCAACCGTGTAATATTAACGTATTTTGACAAATAATACCGGATTTTATGATATGAACTTTGGGAGTGTTTTGGCCATTAGGATATTGAACATGTTATTATTTTCAAAAATGAACCTATTCTTTCACCTCCTCCCTTTTACCCCATCACTAACCCTTCTTATACATGTTGTTATGGGTTCTATCACTAAAATAATGTTGGCAACACTTGAAATTGATACTTGAACTTTATTAACTTTATTTACATAAATTACTTACAACACGCATTAATCAGTTATATATCACGCAAGAAATGCCAATAAGAAACAAATAGATCAATAACATTATGATAATGTCAATAAGATCAATAACTAATGATAAGTTTTCTATATCACTGTGTAAAAACTAATTATACTTACTGTCAGAAGGCCGATCAATAATTTAATAATTAAATATCCAATCAACTGTTCAATGCTGTAAAAAGAAATGTCCAAACCCCCTTAATACCGTACTTAATATCATAAAGTGATGTAGTGACAGGAGATCGAGGCAGCAGTGGTACTGTGCATACGTTGTCAAAACAGGCTCTGCAAATTTTGAAGAATAGAATATTAATTCGAACGGATAAGTAGTATTTTTGTTTATTATTATTAGTATTTATAATATCTTAATAATTTACATCATTAACTTGTCTAATATAAGTTAAAGTATTCAAATAAAAAGTCAAATTCTATTTTCGAGGTTAGGTGTACCGATATTGATAAATTTTCTTGTAATTAAATAGTCTCAAGTTGACAATTGTAATAAATTAAGTAACATTTCATTAAACATTTAACTAAAATCAATTGAAAACAATTTTTAGCTAGGAAAATGAGTCCAAACAAGGCATCTAAATCTAATTGTTCAACTAAAACTCAGGTAGCTACGCGATCTCAGCAATTATTAACAAAAAAATCTCCAACAGCTCTTAAAGCTACTGTAGATGTAGAAGAAAAGGTTGCTAAACTATTGAGTGATCACACCAAATTGAAAACAAAATTAGAAACATCACTAAAAAATTCTGAGGAAGAACGAATAGGGTTAGTGGATCACATAAAATCTCTGGAAGTTATTGTAAAATTGCAGCAGGAAGACCATAAAACTGAAATACTAAATCTCACGAGTCAATGTAGGTCTATGTCAGAGGAAATCGAAATATTAAAATCAAAAATAAACTTGGCTAATGTAAGATCTGAACCTCTGATCAATACAAAAAAAGTAGAACCTAAATCAAATGGGGAAAAAATAAATAGAAATGGTCAAACAAAAACGTATAGTCAGGTTTTGCAAACAGCAACCAAAGCTAAAGTAAGGGCAAATAACGATAGGAAAGGTAGAGTACTGCTCTTGACATCCAGTCATGGACGAGACTGTAGTGACCTACTAAATAAAAGATTAAAAAATAAGTATGAAGTTCAGAGCTTTTTCAAACCAAGTGCCCCTATAAACGCAATCGTAGAGTCAGCACAGGAACAAACTAAAGATTTTGGAAAAAACGATTTTCTAATAGTACTGGGTGGCTCAAACAATATAAATGAACCTAATCTAAAACATCTTCCTGAACTAAATGAAAAAATAAAAGAGATTGTGCCACTCAGCCAAAAAACAAATGTAATAATAAGTACAATTCCGTATAGGTTTGATAGGCCAGAGCTAAATGAAGCCATTAAGTCAACAAATAAATCAATTCATAATACAATCAACAGCCTAAAATATAAGAATTCTAAGCAGTTGGGGATTTGTTTTCTAAATGAAAGGCTGAAAAAACAAAACTTCACTAATCATGGTCTACATCTAAATCAATCTGGCAAAGTAATATTTTGTAATAGGCTGGCAGAGCTGATTGAAAGTCGCTTGCAATCTACTGTCAATAATTCTCCTAAACAATCATCTAACGAACCTTTTTTAGTAAAGTGGCTCAAAACCGGGAAGGGAAACTAGTTTCAGATGATAAATTCATATGTTCAATTGTATTAAAAGACGTTAATCGATCAAAAAATCAGGATAACATTAGTGGAAGGAACTCTTGTAGCAATCTGATAGGCTCTCAAGATTCTAAGAGATTAAGTAAATCTACTTCAATATGCAAAAGCAACGATAAAGTAATAAGGGATGATAGGGAAGTACCGGTACTCACTGTGTTCCATCAGAATATTCAATACATTCGTAACAAAATAGATAAAATCGAAGTATTTTTTAAAAAAGAGGCTCCTGATATAGCTATTTTCACAGAGCATGGTTTAAAAGAAGATGAATTGTCACAACTTAATATTCCAAACTATTCATTGAAAACTTCATATTGCAGGACATCGCATCGAAGTGGGGGAGTAGCTATCTTCACTAAAAATGCTAAGAATATGCAAACATTTAATTTAGAATATGTAGAGAAATTTGCTGTGGAAATGGATTTAGAAGTTACTGGTTTGAGAGTAAAAATCGACAATAATTTCGAAGTAGCGGTGTTAGGTATTTACAGGTCACCAAATGGGGAATGGAACAATTTTTGTGAACTATTCAATAGGCTTTTAGAGATTACTACTACTCGTTTTACAAACGTTATTGTAGCGGGAGATTTCAATACAGACTTTGCAACACAGAATAAAATGACAGAAGATTTAAAGGATATTATATACATGAATAACTTGGAAATAAAAGTTCATGAATATACCAGAGTCACAAGAACATCACAAACAATAATTGATAACATCCTTACTAATATAGATTACTCTAAAACAAGATTAGGCGGCTCGGAACTATCTGATCATGACTATCAAATCTTAGAGGTGGGGTTGCAAGGTCATAAATCAATTAAAAAGAGTAGAGTAATGAAAGAAATTCAACAATGTGAACAGGGGAATATCGATTGTTTGAAGCAGAATCTGCTACAAGAAAACTGGAGTAGGGTTTACAATAGCAATAGTTTAAATGACAAATATGATAGTTTCATTAATATTTTAAGGTTTCATATTACTATGAGTTGTCCAGTTAAAAAAGTCCCTGTAAAGAACAAATTAGACAAGATTGAAGAGTGGATAACTGATGATATCCTTGCAGAAAGAAATAGGGTTAAAGATGCATATGATGAATTCAAACTATCTAGAAATATGTTAAGTGAAGATAATTACAAAGCTCTAAAGAAAAACTATATGAAAGAAGTGAAAAGAGCGAAATGTAAGAAAACAGCTGAAATTTTGAATAATAGTGTGTACTTTAACACAGCAGTGTGGGATGTAATAAACAAAAATAGGCAAGTAGCTCTTGTAGATGCTTATACTAGTGTCCCCAGAATAATTAACGAAAATAACAAATATATTGATGATAGTGTAGACATTTGTAATTTCTTTAACAGATATTATCAACTGGTTGCTAAGGATCTTCAAAAATCTCTTAATACAGGTATTAGTGATGCAAACATGAGGAATACTGAGGGGATTCAGAACGAATTAAAATTCCACCCAGTATGCCAAGACGAGTTGTCAAATATCATTGATAGTTTAAATAATAAAAAAACTGTGGGAATGGATGGGGTATCCAGTAAAATTCTGAAAGAATGTAAAGATCAATTGTTAGACCCTTTGATTCATATGATCAATCATTCATTAGAACAAGGTGTTTTTCCAGATAACTTAAAAGAGGGGAAGATCTTGCCAATCTTCAAAAGTGGTGATAAAGAAAAGGTAGAAAACTATAGGCCCATTAGTATTTTAAATGTAATAAGTAAAATTTTTGAAAGAGTAGTTCTAAATAGGTTACTTCTGCACCTTCAAGAAGCAAACTTTATCTGTGATGAACAGCATGGCTTCCAGAAAGGGAGATCAACAAAAACAGCCATAGTTTCCCTAGTTGAAAAACTAATAGATATAATGGATTCAGGTGATAAAGCTACTGCAATCTTCTTAGATTTGTCAAAGGCATTTGATTGTGTTAATCATAGAACTTTATTGGAAATACTGCAAAATTTAGGTGTAAATGGGGTTGAACTGAAATGGTTTGAATCATATCTTATTGGGAGAAAACAATGTGTAGAACTAACTACAGTAGTTGGTAATAGGATAGTAAAGAATAAATCTAATAAATTAGAGGTGCAAGCTGGAGTGCCTCAGGGGTCAATACTAGGTCCATTGCTTTTTTTGTTATATGTCAACCGTTTACCTAAAGAATTAATTAGTGGTAGAGCCCTCTTATTTGCTGATGATACATCACTCATTTTCAGCAATTCTATTCTAGATAATTTAGAAATAAGTGCCCATATAGGTGTGCAGTCCATTGTCCAATTTTTAAATCAGTTGAAATTAACTATAAATAGTAAAAAATGCCAATACCTTCAATTCAAAAACAAACATAATTTAAATGAAGATAGGGCTATAAACGTGTTTGTAAACGATAATCAATTAGACCAGGAAGAAAAAATTGCATTTCTAGGAGTTATGTTGGATAGACGATTGACCTGGACTCCATACATTGAGAAAATATGTTGTAAAATTTCATCTGGGGTATTTGTCCTGCGACAGCTCGCTAGATTGAATGACAAAAAGTTACTTTTTACAGCTTACCATGGGCTCTTACTGTCACATATTAGGTATGCTATCTTAGTATGGGGTAATTCATCAAAACAAAATCTTGATAGGGTGTTTAAGATCCAAAAGAAAGCGGTTAGGTGTATAGAAAGAGTAAATAGATTAGATTCATGTAGGCCGTTGTTCAAGAGACTTGGTCTCCTAACTGTACCCTGCTTATATGTGTATGAAGCTACTTTATATGTAAAAACGAATGATATTAACCAAAATCTTGATGTACATGATTATAATACAAGAAGCCGAGGAGATTATCACTTGGTGAGTCACAATAGTAGCTTATTCAAACAAAAACCTAGTTATATTGGTAGGAAATTCTACAACAAGCTACCGCAGTTTTTGAAGAGTCTTGAAAATATAGAAATATTTAAAAAACAATTGAAGAAATATTTAGTTGATAAAGCTTTTTATAGTGTACAAGAGTTCCTTTCACATCAAAATTAAGCCTCACCTCAACTAATTGAAGTAATTATGGTATCTAGTGTATAATATTGTTGATCTGACTTGTCTTATACTCCTTAACTGGAGTCTCCAAGACGTAATCTACAAAAAAAAAAAAAAAAAAAAAAAAAAAAAAAAAAAAAAAAAACATTATTCAGACTTTCTTACAGTGTACACATAAGTAGTGCTGTTTCTATGAATGGTGATTCCGCATATAAAAAAATACAGCGACAAACTGTACTTTGTAAGTGTTCAATTTCTTTATTAAAACGTTCATATCACACTGAACTGCTGTTTACATAATCATCCGATTTTATAAGTTTTTGTAACATTCCAGGAAACTCTCGAAATCTATATAGGTTTCTAGACCTTTCTATTTACACAGATAATGTTGTCTGGAACATTCTAGATGACCATTTGAGAGTAAGCAAAGCAAAGAGAAGAGGAGGAGAATAAACAAAAAGTGTTATTATTTACACAGCGGAATTACTATTGACACAATGAGCAGCGCAGAAATATTTTCTCTTTTTCCTTGCGTTTCATAATAATATATTTCTACTATTTTTGTTTTTTATTCTTCTTTCTTCATCCATTTAGTATCTCTCCCACACCCTTTACTGACAGTGCTTGCTTTTTCCTTCTCTCTTTTTATCAATATTTTCAATACTAATTCGAATAAGGTATTTCTCCAACCACTTCTCATTATTTTTCTTATTTTCGTTTTTATCTTCATTTTCCCTTGATTTTCCTCTCTTAAATTTTTGAAAAACCTTATATTGGCCTTATCTACAACGCCATCATAGCAATCCGATTAGAATTTGATTAATCACTTCAATAATTATAAAATGTCCTATTTATTTTCCTCTGTCCTGAAATAGTTGCAGTATCAGTGTCTCGAAATGTTTCTAACAACGTCTTGAGTGAGCCTCCAGCCGTGTGTGATGAAGCATCACAGCAATGAGAAATAGCCATAGCATAAGCATAAAAATAAGTTATATAGTACGTGTTCAAATTTTTTTCAGAAGTATCTCGGTATAAATGTATGTTTAAATACAGTGTTGTTACCGACTAATCTACAATAACAATAGTTTCATTCGATATTTCTCAGCTTATTTCACAAAAATAGCAAGTAAAATGAAGGCACTACGAATTATTGATGGTGTTAGCTGCTAACTTCCACCTTCTTTGATTCTGTAACAAAGCATCTCTGAACTATTTCGGTACAACAAGCCCACGAAGTATTGGTAACTCTATTTTATGAAACATATAAAGTCGTCACTTCCAGAAGAAAGTGAATATAAATTCAGATTGCAATTTTAAAATATTATTATACTCTGAAAAAATTTAAAATTCTCAACTGCTTCATGCAGATCGAAGCCAAAAAGCCCACATTCAAATTTCCCTCTTCAAAAAAAACTGAAGTGCTGATGTCACTTTATACTTTCTTAGTCGGTCTCATTTCAGATTTATTTAGAGAGTATTCACGGTGAATATCATATATCAAACTCTATTGGTTTTGAATTAACATTATTAATTTATAATTTCATCCCATCAATATAATTTTATTGTTGAAATGTTATCTATGCGTAATGCCAGTGACCAAGGAAAAAGAATACTATCAAGTCTGCAGTCGTAAAATTGTCAACAGCGCGTAGTTTGAAATAGGTCTTGGAATCACTCTTCAAGATAGTGAAATCATATAATTTTACCAAATTTCTCAATACTTTTATCTTTTAAAGTTTCAATGATCAACATATTCTTTGCTTCGATGCATTCAAGCGATCAACAATATTTCTGTGATAATTTTAAAAACTTGATTCTTTTAGATGTATGTTATGCAGCTCCATAGTCAAGTAGACTCTTTCACAGGTTATTATAATGGAAGTAGCTTCCCGAAAAGATGATTTTGTCTGTTTAGAGTTCAATGACGTTGTTGTCAAATTCTACAATTTTTCATGTTTTAAAATAATTTATTTTCCCATTTCCATTTTTAAAATTCCGCTATAATTTTCGTCTACGAGAATGGTGAACTAGATGCTGGCAGTATGCGACGAGATCGTAAGCTTCTCGGATGTAAAGTGGATTCCAGTGTGTTCTATTTCAATTAAACATTCTTGCAATCTATCAAAAGTTCTCAAAAATGTGAAATAGTTGAATATTGTTCCTCGAATGCTTCGCATCAATGGTTAATGAGGTGAGTGAATTGTTTTTCAAATAAGAACAAAATGTTCAGGACGAGTAGAAGTTGAAACCGCCATTTGCAAAACTAGTCGTCAGAAATTTTAATTCTGCTGTAGATTATGGAGTGTATTTTTAGAGTGATATTTGTTTGGATCTTCAATTGTTTACTTTTCTTCATGAAATCTTAGTGAAATCACTAATGTCTTAACAATTATTCAATCCGAATGACC
>OX418227.1:20529281-20585777 GCA_948455865.1 Conomelus anceps | reverse complement strand
TATTCTGAAACAGCCATCAAAGTAAACAGTTGGCATCAACAGTTTTTGCAAATTCAATTTTGTTGGTAGAAGTGAAACGCGAGTGAGTTATGCAACAGGATTCGTTTGTCTCCGTAGATTCCGTTTTGTAACTACTTCTTTGTTATTAGAAAAAAGTGAGAAAGTTATGCAACAGGCTCTTGTAGGTTTTGTGCTCTTGTTTTCCTTGTTTCTCTTAGTTAGGGGTACTCATCTAGAGTATTTAATGAACAACGTTTTTGGCCACGTGTTTGTAGGGTTTGTGCTCTTGTTTTCCTGGTTTCTCGTAGTTTGGAGTACTCATCTAGAGTATTTAATGAACCTAACGTATTTGGCCACGTGTTACTTGAGAAACGCTCGTTGTTTGAATTTCAACAATCGTTAATTATGAGCCTAACACTAGAAAATGATTAATTTCAAAAATTGTAAATTTTCAGCGTAATATAGGAAGTACAATATTACGAAATCTATTTAGTGACTCAGCAGGCTCGGTTCACTAGCCTTGACCTTGAGGGGGAAATATAAATAAAATTTAAGAAGTGTTCAAGAATTTTTTGTTAATAAAATTACAAATAAACTTTTAAATGAATTATTAAAATTGATCCCCAATGAGATTGGGTGGTTTGAATGTACTCATATTATTCTGTTTGTTAATAAAATAAATTAATTTTATTCAGAATTTTTTCTCAATTTTGGCGCCTCCTGGGAAAAGATTTGGAAGGTTTACATGATACTCATCTAGTCTTGAACCTGGATTCCTAACAGGGAAGTGATAGTCGACTGCCGTAGCAGGTATCTGTTCAATCAGAGGATAAGCTATGAAACTCCTGGGCGCTCATTGTAAGGATGACCTATTGGATTGGCCTGCAAAAAATACTGTTCTCGGCTGTGAAATCACTTCTTGGTGGTATGGAACCCCACCTAAAACTGTTGGTCCAACTCATCAATCACCATCATCCAATTCATTACTCACGCACAGGTCTTAACCTATGTGGGCTTCATCCGCCGAAAAAAAATTCTTAGGCCATATGGGTCTTGAGAACGATAATCAATTGAAGTTCCAGAAATTGTTGATGTTTGGAAATCTCCTATTACATGCATCTGGGTTCACCAAACGAATATGTATACCAAATTGCATTTGTTTGGTTCATGTAGCTTAAAAAAATAGCTCAGTTTGCAAAAAACGTCAATTTTTGGCGATTCGTTTAAAACTGTTTCTTAACATGCATCTAGGGTCTCAACTAAACAATTTGGTCAATTGGTTTTTGAAAAACGGTGATGAGTAAGTCAATCAGTGTATTATATATTTATATCTTTCTTTGTAGTGGTGAAGGTGATATTGTGGAGATATCCATAGCTAATATAAAGACTTGAAGTTGTTCACAACATTTATTGAAAACAACAGGGTGGCCACCTACCGGGAAAACCGGGGAGAACCTGGAATTCCTCATGATTTTACATAACCGTGAAAAATTCCGTGAATTCCTCATGAATTTTTCTAGTTACTCATGAATTTTTCATAAATGCCAATTAATTTAGTAAAGTGTACCGTAACAATAAACTCAAAATACTCAAATAAAAAACCACTTGATGGCTAGCAATAATAATTATTGGCAATGTTTGTGAACTATCTAAAAACATCGATGATTTTGGAAAATATCGATGTTTGGAAAATATCGATGTTTGAAAAACATCGGTCGCAAAACATTGATGTTTTTTCCTGTTTTGCCATAACTAGTGTTGTCGCGAGTA
Source organism: Conomelus anceps (assembly GCA_948455865.1). Taxonomy (NCBI): domain Eukaryota; kingdom Metazoa; phylum Arthropoda; class Insecta; order Hemiptera; family Delphacidae; genus Conomelus; species Conomelus anceps. Next base: position 20,584,007 of record OX418227.1, on the reverse strand, counting down.
TATTTTTTGTTATCGTTAAGCCGGATTTATATTAGTAGATTTTTCTTCTAGGTTACATTCAAGTTTTATTGAATCAAGGGAAATTTAATGAACACATAATAAATTTTCAAATATATTGATAACTTTGACACTGCAGTCTATTTTTGTAAGGATTTCTCGTTTTTTAACTAATCACTGAGTGTTGAAAATGGACTCTCCGAAAGCGCTCCACACACATGAGTAGTTGAAAAAACGTATTAATTCCTCACAAAAATAGACTGCAGTGTCAAAAATTATCAATATATTTGAAAATTTAAATACACTATTCGCAATTCGTCATGGAAGATCAAACTGAAGATTTCCATAATAAATTCTTTATGAATGTATATATCTTGTTGTTCCTCAAATACCGCGGATACTCCACCTGGAAAATTTGAAATTTTACTCTGGAAAACCGGGAATTACTCATGAATTTTTAATCTTGAAATGGGTGGCCACCCTGAAACAATGAGATACTTGTTTTGGTTGTTATGCCATTATGTTATGGGGTAACAGTAGCAATACAAAGAAAGTCCTTATCCTGCAAAAAAGGTTATTAGAAATTTGGCAAACATACAACAGAGAGAATCCTGTAGGAAGATTTTTATTAAATTTGAGATTATGGCAGTGCCTACATTGTATATATATTATAATTTGATACAGGTTAAAAATAATTTAAACAATTTTGCTCAAAATAATAATAATCATAAATATAATACTAGAACGAACTCTGATCTTCTTACTTCTTACATAAGATTGTCAAAGACTCATAAAAGCCATCTATACCAGAGATGTGTAATGCTTAATAAGCTTTCTCTTGAAATAAGAATGTTACCAGAAATAAACTTTAAATCAGTAATTAACAAATGGTTAAGAAAAAAGTCATTCTATAATTTGAATGAATTCATGGATTGTGATATTAGTGACTTGAAAAAATGATTTTAATTTTTGTTCAAACTTGAGGTGTATTTTAGTGTATAAAATGTTGGAATTTTTTTTAGTTTAAGGGAAAATTACAATATTATCCATTTGTATAAGCTGAGAATCAACATCTTAAACTATGTTACAATTATATTGACGTAGCCCAGTGCAATTTTTATTGTTTAATTGCAAATAAAGAATGTATTCTAAAAAAAAACAGGGTGGCCACCTACCGGGAAAACCGGGAGAACCTGGAATTCCTCATGATTTTACATAACCGGGAAAAATTCCGTGAATTCCTCATGATTTTTTCCAATTACTCATGAATTTTTCATAAGTGCCAATTAATTTACTTTAGTAAAGTGTACCGTAACAATAAACTCAAAATACTCAAATAAAAAAAAAAACACTTGATGGCTAGCAATAATAATTGGAAATGTTTTTAGAACTATCTAAAAACATCGATGTTTTTGGAAAATATCGATGTTTGTAAAACATCGGTCTCCAAACATCGATGTTTTTTCCTGTTTTGCCATAACTAGTGTTGTCGCGAGTATATTTTTTGTTATCGTTAAGCCGGATTTACATTAGTAGAATTTTCTTCAAGGTTACATTCAAGTTTAATTGAATCAAGGGAAATTGAATGAATACATAATACATTTTCAAAATATATTGATAACTTTGACACTGCAGTCTATTTTTGTGAGGAATTTTTCGTTTTTTAACTACTCACTGAGTTTTTAAAATGGACCCTGTCCGAAAGCGCTACACACACATGAGTAGTTAAAAAAACTTATTAATTCCTCACAAAAATAGACTGCAGTGTCAAAAATTATCAATATATTTGAAAATTTAAATACGCAATTCGTCATGGAAGATCAAACGGAAGATTTCCATAATAAATTCTTTATGAAAATATATAATATATTGTTGTTGTTCCTCAAATACCGCGGATACTCTACCTGGAAAATTTTAAATTTTACTCTGGAAAACCGGGAATTACTCATGAATTTTTAATTTTAAAATGGGTGGCCACCCTGAAAAAGATTCTATCAATCTCAATCAAACTAAAACTACAGTACAGAGTAGAGGAGCTTAATATATATTAAACACGGAATGATACTATTATTGGCTGAGGGAGAAAGTGCCACTAATAGGCTGACCTTCATTGAAGGTCTGTGATTGGCTATATCTATATCGCTGTATCAAATAGTTTATTATTTCTTAGACCCCTGCTGGGAGGGGGGCGGCTAAAAAATTCTTGTCCGGGTGAAGATTTTCCCTTGAGCCGTCCATGGGTGCCATTTTCAATAAAATTAGTAAATCTATGAAAACTTGCATTAAGGTATGTTATTTTGAGAACTTATTGTTGTAAACCGAGGCTTTATCGAAGACTTTTCCTTTTCAAGTGAGCGATCTGGAAGAGAAAGTGCCGACGCTGCAAGCGTCGCCAGTTTCGGTGTCGGTGGCGTCGACGGCCGGGACCGCTACCACCGCTACCCCCTCCGTCGGCGGCACGGCCGCAGCGGTCGAAACGCAGCGTCCGAAGGGCCGACGCGCCAACGAAACGTCGCTCTGGTCGATGGATGACAAGAACGCGTTTTTCGAGTCGCTGAACGAGTTCGGCAAAGATTTCGAGGCCATACACCACCACATCGAAGTGAAGGCAAGGAAACGCGGCGAGCAGGAACCGAAAAGTCGCGACCAGGTGCGACACTTCTACTACCGCACCTGGAACAAGATATCCAAACATTTGCGGTTTCCTGATGGTGAGTAATAGTTGTTTGTTTAATGCATAATAAGACGAAGTTGTCACAACCACATTTATTAAAAATAGTGAGATACTACTTTCGATTGTTACACCATTATTAATCTCAAACAAACTTAAAACTGAAGTACAGGGTAGCTGTGTATATACTAAACATGGAATGATACTATCGGTTAAGGGATAGGCTGACCTTCATTGACGGTTTGTAATTGGCTGAAGGCCATAGCAACTCACGCCTTCAGCCAATCACAACCTTCAATGAAGGTCAGCCTCTTTCTACCTTAGCCAATATATAAACCAGTACTGAGGTCTGTTATTTTGGTGATTATCACATTCAACCACTTGCAGCTTATGAACTTGAATCTAGATTCACCAGAAGTTAATTGTTTTCCGTTTTTTAAATCTTCTCTGTAATAATTCTGTTTTGATATTATTTGTTAAATTTAATTTCAGTATGATTTTTTAAATTTGTAGTTTGTATTTTTATTCTTACTGCTATACTTCTTTATATTCTCTCTGTCAAGTTTCAATAGTTCGTTTTCCCTTATATTTTCGTTGTTGGATTGCTTTTCCAGTTTGAATTAAATGTTTTACTTTTTTTCTTCTCAATTCATCATGATTTTTTAAATTTGTAGTTGAAAAGTTAGTATTGTATTGGAGGGTTAAGTGTAAGAGAGGGCCGGCTGCGCCCTAACTTCGCCCTCCTAGGCAAAAAGACATTCTATTCTACAGGTTTCCTTGACAAATTTTTCTCAGAAATTATATTTTGTTCCGTTCGTTTCTCCTTCTAATTCTTTTCAAATTCTTGTAGTTGATAAAGCTCGAAGGCAATCTCATCTGAATAATATTAATTTCCCTCTCAATACTTTCACTTATCCCGAATTAGAAATGTAATAAGATATTTGAATGTAAGGGACAAATAAAATTGATTTTTTGTACCAATCATTTACACTTTGTTTTGTATAATTATGTTTTCCGCACTCCGGGCCAGTGTTTTATCTAACCTGTAAGATATTTTTTTGTTTTCTTCTGTATAACATAATTTATCATGATATTTAATTATCATTATTATGTAAGGTTACATTAGCCTAAAATTGTATGTGTGACAAATTAATTATATTATTATTATATGTGAATAGTCCCTTTTGAAACACACTAATATTACGCCGTTTGCGTCATTAATCATATTATGTATCAACTAATCGGTAAATTCAAACTTCGACTCATACCCACGCTCAGGAGTTGTTTTTGTGGATATTAATTTCCTTTATTATAATATGTGTTTTTTCATGTAAAATGAAAAGAAAATAGAATTGATTTTGATTTTTTTATTTCATACTAAATTTTCTGATTTGAATGTTTTTTGCTGTTCCAGGAACAGCAAAAGCCACTCAAGAACTGTACGGGCTGATCAACTATGGTGAAATGCGTAAGAAGATCGGATATCCGTATACAGCCAAAAACTCGCACAAACTGAAGGAGTTGATATTTCTAGGCTCAACGCAGATACGCATCAAGGGCAAAACGTGGCGAATCAAAACGCCCACCTGTAAAGCATTGAGGAAGCTAAACGCACTAGAAGGTAGGAAACTTATTTTTCAATTAAAGCGAACGTTATACTGCGATTATACACAATAAACTACGATTATCACTTTAACAACAAAACTTTGTACTATGAACAGCACTGCCACTTGTTATGTCAACGAATTTTAAACAATGAATAAAACTCATGTTTACCTGAGCGTTCGCTTTAAATACGCTGAACTTTGAAGGCAGTTAGAGCAAGCGTAAAATCTTAACAAACATCTTGAATTAAACATGAAGTGAAGTTGAGACTGGTGGTCAAGCCTCAAACCCTATTGGCCAGTTGCACGAAAGAAAATTGAATTCAACCACCGTGAGATGAAGTCATCTTACGGAGCTCAATAGGGAAGTCGTTGCACTGGCTCCATCAAATGACGTCATCTTAAGGTGGTCAAATTTAATTTTCTCTCGTGCAACTGGCTGTACAACTGAATTACTTTTGGCTAATTAATTGTCTTTTTGCCAACGGTTCATTTTCTCGCTAGAAAATAGCTTCAATTTATTATTCTAACTCAATTATTTTAAGTTAAATTTAGCTATTCGAAGCGCATTGCCCATCAATTCCTCTTAGTTGTTCCTCTTTTTGTTTGGCGGTCGTTCTCTTAAATTTATTGTCCTTCTTTGGCCCTTGATTATCAGGCGACGAAGTGTTTCTCTGTCCTTCTCCTCCTCCTCCTCCTCCTCCTCCTCCTCCTCCTCCTCCTCCTCCTCCTACTCCTCCTCCTCTTCTTCTTTGGCCTCCCTATCGTCTTCTTTGTCCTGCTCCTCATCCTCCTCCTCCTCCTTCTCCTCCTCCTCCTTCTCCTCCTAATCCTACTCCTACTCGTCCTCTTCTATTTGTTTCGCTTTTTCTTATATATACACTACAGCACAAAATTAATATAAGACACATTTTCATGCACAGGCCGCTTTGTCCATACAGCTATTACTTTATTCTATAATTTAAACAAAATTGTGTCTTATATAATACACTAATATTGAGATAAGCGAATTTTAAATTTGTTACTGTGTTCCGATATTTGATTTCCATTATTTTGTCTTTAGACTGCTGTGAAGAAGTGAAACTGCCGCCGCGCGTGACAGTGGAGCTGCGGCCCCGTGACAACCGCGCCTGGGCGCACGTGCAGTCGCTGGCGTATAATCCGCGCGTGTGTGCCGAACTCTCGCTCAACAGGCGTCTCGGGTCGCTCATTGCACACCTGCAGACAAGATGGCGCAGCATGGATGACAAACGCCGGCAGACGCTTACTGTTAACGATAACTCAACTCAAGCAAGCAATAGTAAGTGGAGAAAAGAGTAAATAGAATTTTATCTATCTAAATAAATGAATAAATCAAAAATAAATAAATTATTATAAAAATTAATTTTCTTCGGGCTCATGTTGCCGATTTTGTTTAAAGTTCGAATAGTTTATATTATTATAGTAATAAATATAAAGTATAGTAATAGTTCGAAAGTTCGAATAGTTTTTTGTACACATCCTATTCCAAATGATATTCCAGTTTATTATTTCCTTTATGTTAATTTGCAACCTTTAATTTATTGTGTTGTAAAGTTTTGACAATAAAGAATTGAAATAAATTGAAATTATTAAGGATATTACAGGGCCTTATTGGATTCGTAAAAGAGAAATTTACATTTTTTAGTACCTATATCAGGAAAGTTTGTTATGGGGTCAACCATTATGAAATTTATAAATAAAATGTTTTCTTCCAATTCAATGAATACTTATTATCAAATGATTAATTAAAATTAAAATTTTGTCTTTTTCTCTAAATCAAATCGTTTTTAATGAGGAATTTCATTTCCAATTCTTGTAACAATATGGGTACAACAATTGTCATTAGTCACAATTGTCAGTGTCACAACCCGACAGGACCTTATTGAAATCATGCCGTTGTCCGTCCGTCAGTCCGTCCGTCCGTGCTCTAACTCTTGAAGGGAAGATTCTAGACCCTGGAAACTTGGTATATACCTTTCTCATAGTCCAAGTGAGATCGCTATTGATTTTGGAATTTGGTGGTCAAATATAAAAGTAATTATGATGTAAAAAAGATTTCCACTGTAGGCTCCAAGTTAGTTTTGGCTAGTGAAAATTAAAATATTGCACAGCTGGTTCATTTTGAATAGAAGAAAAATAGAATATTACGAAGGTTGCTGCTTAGCCCAATTATCCACTTTATTTTTTACAGTGCAAGGATTGTCGTTTTCATTTTTAATTGTGTTGGAATCTTTTTAAATCCTATTGAGAAAAAACAGAGAAAAATACTGTGGCATGATAATAAACTATGAGATCTGTTGAACAAGAAGAGCAAGAAGAAACAAAATGTTTTTTCAAAAACTGACATTTGAATTTTTTGTTAATCGGGAAGCATATGATATTCATAGAAATCGGAAAAGTTAAATGATGCATAGGATTATCATCACAACTGATAATTTATTATTATTCTATGTAAATTCTTTGGGTCTTTGGATACTCTGTTGTATCGGTGAATTTCACTCATCCTAAATGAAAATTTCAGAATTATTAACCCCAGAATGAGAGGTTCGGTCCTTCGATGTTTTGTTGAATCAGTTTATTATTCAAATATAACATGGCTCAAACAGCGAGCTGGAACCTACCCGTAAGGGTCTCCTCACCAATACTACGCATAGCCTATAATTAAAATCGCTTATTTTAAATCATTTTCAGCAGTTGGTACATCTAGAATCCAATTGAACTAATTGAAAACTATTTTCTAGGCACAGGAACCAACTCATCCACCTTAACACCTCCCAACTCTCAGCCTGAAAGTGCACCAGACATGCCCAGCTGTAACGATATCCTACCTATGAATGATTCGCCTACAGACCTGCCTAACTGCAGTCCACCCACTTCCTCGCTGGCACTCGCCAATCTGCTGGCGCAAACTGATGATGTGCTCGAGCTGTGTGTGGCGCCACAACAAGGTGCACAAATGGTGGAGGCCTCTTTCAAGATGTCTGCCATCGCTACCAGTGCAAAACTCAGTTTTCTGTCCTATACCGATCGCCAGGGCAAGGACTACAGGCATATTCTTACTGAGGTGAGCAATGTTATAAAACTGGGGAAGTGATGGCTGTGAGCCATAACTAGTATCTTTTCAGTCATATAAAGATAAGCTACGGACTCCTGGGCCCTCTTTGTAAGGATGACCGATTGGATTAGCAAATTATTATTATTTTATCCGGCTCTGGTAGTGCAGTTGGTTGGAGCGCTTGTCTATAGACTCGCGGGCTTCGTTTTCAGCATCCTTGGGTTCGAATCCTTGGGAAGTAATAGCCAAGTGCCGTATCAGGTATCTAATCAGTCAGATAAAGATAAGCTACGGAATTCTGGGCCCTCTTTGTAAGAGTGACCGAATGGATTGGCCAGCAAAAAAGACTGTTCTCTGCTTTAAAATCACCTCTATTTTATTCTATTCTACTTACCAGTGGTTCGGAACGCACCTAAAACTTTAGGTCCAGATTATCGACAGTTAATTAGATATCTTATCAGTAACATCTGATACAATGGCCTACTTACTTATTATAAAATAATTAAAATATATACTTTATCTTTTTCTCTTCCTTCTTCGTTGTCACCTCCTTCATTCTTATATTCGCAATCTTCTTTTTTCTCTTTCTATGCCACCTCCTCCTTTCTCTCCTTCTTCTGTTCTTTTTTCTTCTCTTATTTGCATCTCATCCTTCTTTTCTTTTTTGCATCTTCTGCTTCTTCGTCATTTCCTTCTCCTTCTCATTTCTCTTCTTTCATCTTTTCTTTCTTAATAATCATTTTCTTCTACTTTCCTTTTTCCTCCTTCTTTCCTTTTCTCCTCCTTTCCTTTATTCTCCTTTTTTCATTTTCCTCCTTTACGTTCTTCTCCTTTTTCTCTCTTACCTTACTTTAACATCTCTTACGCCATCTCCTTCTTCTGCTCCTTCTCTTTGCTCTGCTCCTTCTCTTTGCTCTTCTTCATGTTTTGCATCTCCTCCTTCTCTTTTTCCTTTTTCTCTGTTCTGCATCATTTTCTCCTTTTCTTTCTTCGCCATCTTCTTTTTTTCTTTTATTTCTTCATCATCAACTTCTCTCTATTCTCCTTCTACCTTGCTATCTCCTTCTTTTTATTGTAATCTCTTTTGTTCCCTCTCTTTACATCTTTCTTCTTCCTCCTCCTCTTTAGTCATTATTTGCTTGACAAATAAATAAATAAACATTTGTAAAAGTAAAGTAAATTAAAAGTAAGTTGAAGTAAGCCTATTGGCTTGAAGCGAATCGCACTAATAGCGATTTGGATGATTCGACTTCTATTGTGTGAGATATTAGTTATTTATGTACTTTTTGAAATAAGTGTTTGCAGAATGTACTGCAACCGCCAATATTGTACAAAAGTATTGTGTGCCTGTGGGTCGTTGTGCATAATTTTCATGGTATAAAACTACTTCTAGCATTAATTTTAAGGTATAAAACAACTTCTAGCATTAATTTTATTACTATTCTATACAGTGTAATAGAAAATAGGATTGGTTCATTCTCTATTTAATTCTGTAAGTTGAAATTGTTATCTTGAATGTCATTTGAACCGGACTTTTTGCAACTCCCACCAGCGGTCAAAAAATTTTCTTTTGCTGTTGGTGCCTGAACCAAAATTTTATTATTTTTATTTCTGGTTAGTTAGGTTTCTTTTATTTCCTTTATGTTAATTTGTAACCTTTAAATTATTTTGTTTTAAAGTTGTGGCAATAAACAATTGAAAAATTAAACTAATCTAGCATTATTTTAAAGGTATAAAACTACTTCTAGCATTATTTTTAGGGTATAAAACTACTACAGGTAAATAATGAGTTTTTGTGTTAAGTTACAGGCAGCCAGTAAGAACACTCGCATGCGAGCGGGCGCACTGAAACGACAGCGCAGTGACAGCAGCTGTGAGAAAGGAGGCTCATTGACACGGGGAGCAGCTGACGGATATGACAGAGAGCTGCTAGCAGCTGATGCAGCCGACCAGCTAGAGCTGCAGCTGGCTGAACATTGTGAGCTGATGGCACCTAATGCAGGTCAGCTAGGACACTTTTTTGCACTAGATTCTGTTTTGATTTTGCATTTAGGCATCCTTAGCATTTATACTACAAGTAGTTCCCTGAACAGTAGAGCTCACGCCCAAGAATAAGAGTACTTGCACAGAGCAGCATACTCGATGTACTCAATGATAATCACCATAGCAAAATTAAACGCCATCATCAGACCTAACCCTTGATTCAATTTGTGTAATCTATTTCATGTGTCTTTCACAAAAGGTCACTCTATTACACCAACAAGGCAGTGTTTTCAATTTGCGAGGCAGCTGATTGCTCAAATTAGATTTTAGATGTCTAATCAATATTAGTTAAATTTGTATATCATATACTTAGTAATCACTTGTTATTATGAATGAAATATTAGAAATGTAAAAACATGTTATTTTTATGAATGATTACTTTATTTGTGTGAATAAGGCTCAACCAGATGTTACTTCTCTCAAAATATTTTTTTCTCTTTTGTTACTTGTACTATTCTGTGCAGTGGAATAGAATACTATCTATGAATCTGATTCCAATTGCTTATGATGGAGAAGCTCATTTTAAAAATCATAATTTATTCCTATAGAAGAAGGCCTTTCCTCGTTTTTCTTATAATTATCCTTTAAATGCAGCACAATTTAAAATAACCTCATACATACATCGCTGCGCATTACTAAAAGGAACATTCATCCCAAATTTCAAAGAAATCTGTTCACGCGTTCAGCCACGTTAAAGCATTACAAACAAACAGACAGAATGCAAAACGGTCGACTTGAAACAGAGACCTCTTTTTGTTCGGTCAATTAGAACAATTCTTTATCAATTTTATTGAAATATCGTGAGCCCGCAGAGATCTAATTCACATGTTCGTGAGTCAAAGAGTCCAGCATCTAGATATTTAAGCTATTTTTATAACACATTATTATAACACGCACGTCGTCCGCCAAAACCCAAGTAGAAAGGAAAGGTTTGATGTATTTTTATTCAAAGTATTGAATTCGGAGATGGAACGAAGAAGATAATATATAAATAAATAATGTTATGTCTCTCACTCATGATTAGACAAACAGTACCAGCATATTTTAAAATATATAGAACAAAATTTCAAATACAATATAAAATAACAGGAAAAAATCAATCCGTATAGGTTACAGAGCGTGATAGTTACCCTCGGACAATTGTCCGTATTGAGAGTTACCTTCATGAAAAACGTGTGCCATTTGCGCTCCAAAACGAATTAACTATATTATATTTCATGTTTTTATTTTTGTACTTTAAAATAAAAATGAAAATTAGATGTTAAAAAGAAATATAAGGAAAGAACAATGAAAAATTACAATAGTGAAATAATTTTTTTTTTGCAAGTATTTGTTGCATCTCGCATCCCTTTCGTCATCACTCCTTATCGCCCCAGTCACCTTCATATAATTCTCCTTTCCATTTCCTGACGGACATTTGTAACCCATATTTTTCTTGGCCTACCCCTTTTCTTATGCTGATGTGGGGCTCATTCAAAAACTCTTATTCCATTCATGCGGCGTAGGTGGCCATACCATTTCACCTGGTCTCTACCAATGCTACTTATTATACCTAGTTTCTTTCACTTCCATTCTTTCCCTTATAATCTCATTCCTGACCGTATCCAAAAGCATCTTCCCCAATACATCATTTCTGCTGCAAGCAATTTTAAGAAAGATGAAAGTGAAAAAATCAAGTGTAAAATGTCATGTTTTGCAGATCTAGTATTCCATCAGCAACAACAGGCGTCACTTTCGGATGACGGCGGGGCGGGGGGACCACTAGGCGACAGCAGCAGCACAAGTCCGTTGAAGGGCGACTGCGACCTGGACCAGGACGTGGCCGATGGTGTCGAAGTGGCAGTCGGTGGCCACGAATCGGTGGCCGAGAGGCAGGAACGCATGGCCACTTTCCTGCAGAAGATGCAGAGTGGCTGGACGGTGGAGAATGCTGGCACCACTCGCATCGGTCAGCTCTACGTCATGCTCGGCAATGATTCTAGGTGAGCACCAATGACTTTAATTTTAAAAAAAGGTTCATTGCTAGAAATAAATTATAAATACATCATACAAAGTAGTAGTCAACAGTATTGGTTGAGCCACTGTAGAGGTAACATAGAACCATAGTTTGCTTAGCCGTTATAACAGTGAAAAGTAGAACAACGAACTTTGCTGACACTTGAAAACTGTTTGCTCAGCAATACATAACTTTTTACAGCAGTGTAGTGACAAAAAAATTTGGAAAATATTTTCATAAATAGTATCATCAGTAATTCAAGCTACGTATTTAAACCTGCTTACCCTAGGCCTGTTTAGCTTAGGCCTAGAATTTTTTTTAGGATGAAGCCCACATAGGTCTGAGATCTGTGCGTGGGTAATGAATTGGATGATGGTGATTGATGAGTTGAACCTACAGTTTTAGGTGGGTTCCGAACCACTTGAAGAAACAGTTCAAGGATGCTAGCTCCATCTGATGAGATGTCATCACCAACCTTGAACATCCAACCTCGGCCACTACAGTTGTAATTGGAGGAAAGTGAAAATGTGACCCCTAAGCTACCAGTGAAAATAAAAAAATGTTAACTTCAGTTATCAAATTCAATTATCATTTTTAAAAAGTGCACCATACCTTTTAGATTGGGGAAGAGAAACCAAAAAAGAAGCTATCTAGAGACGATTACGTTTATTTATTCATTTATTCTGCACATGATTACTACTCTCGTTGGAGAAAAAATATAAATTATAGTGCAATGCTGCATTACAAAAATGATAGATTTCAGTTTCTCACTCATTCAAAAATTGTTGAAGCTTTTATTTAAGTGATTAATTGGTTTGTTTTTTTCTGTAATATGGGTAGAAAAGTTGAATAAAACTTGTTGCTACTAAATTCGTTTTTAAGATATTTGAGAAAAAATAACAAAACTACCCTTTAATACAGCTTATCTCTTTTCAAGAAGGACAACTTTGTTAAGTGTAGAATGAATAGAATTTCTATAACATAGCTTGAGGTTTATTTTCAAGATAAAATGTACAAAACATCATAAAATGTGCGATTTTATTTAGTCATGAAGAAAATTGGTCGATATGTGAATAGCAATTGGTCAGAATTGTTTTACTCAAGTATTGTGCAGTGTTCCAGTGTGTGTACTCCCATTCCAATTAATTAGGAATTCCTAATTAATTTATTCTTCTCTAGTGGAACCTGAATGTCTCTAATAGCAGGTGACATATTTTTATACTTTGAATAGGGCTGATAGAATGAATTGAAATACAAAAACGATTTATCAACCTTAAAACAAGAATCTGTCGATTTTTCGACACATAAATGGCAGTGGAACTGTAGATGTTTATAAATCGATACATAACTATTATTCTGGGCGTAAACTATCGATTCAACTTAGAATATTGATTGATAGTTTGGAATGTTGACAATCGTTTTCTGTCAACATTTATTGAATTCTGGTACCTATACGCCCACTGATTTAGAAACAATTGGATTTTTTTGTAGGATGAAGCCCACATAGGTCTGAGACCTGTGCGTGGTTAATGAGCTGAATAATGATGAGTGATGAGTTGGACCTACATTTTTAGGTGGGTTCCGAACCACCGGGAAGTGATTTTCTAGCAGAGAACAGAGTCCTTTTTGCTGGCCAGTCCATTCGGTCACCCTTACAAAGGGCGCCCAAGAGTTTCGTAGCTTATCTCTGATTGAACAGATACCTGCTACGGCACTCGGCTATTACTTTCCAAAAAACGATGATTACTTGGCATAATTAATTTTCAGGATGGTGCTAGAATACTGGTGGCGCAAGAAAGGCGATCCGGATGACGAAATCAAAGTGGACCAACCCACCAACCAATCATCAGCAACTCCTGTCACTACCGCACTGCAGAAACTCGTTTCGCTCGCCAAACTAACCTACAGGAAGACGCGTGTCTCATGTCCTTGTGGCCATGTCTGTAACCAGCCTACCGACGCCGCCAATCCGGCCGCCACGGCTAATCCGGTCGCCAAAGGAGTGGCTCGTGTGAGAGGGGCCTCTGCTTCCTCCTCTTCGTCATCCTCTTCCTCCACCACCGCCTCCTCACCCTCTCCCTCATCCTCCACCTCCTCCTCCAAGGTGGTAGCTGTAGGAGAGACACAGGTGCAGGCTCCTCAGACCGCTGCTCCGGGGAAAACCTCTGTACCAGGGGAAGGTGTGTTCAGAAAACCTGTGTTGGCCCCACTTAGGCCTAAAGCGGACACTGTGGACCAGTTCAAGTTCAAGGCGCAGCTAGATGTGAGTAGTATTTTCCAAATTAACATAAAAATATAAATCTCTCTCATTATTTTATTATCCCTCAATAGGTTGAATTCTTGTTTTGATAAGAAAATAGTTAAGTATTCTAGTTTTGATCTTACCTTATTGCCGTTTATGATTTGTTTGTAAAGGAATTAGTTTATTTCTAAGTACTCTTTAATATTTTTTATGTGTACTTCTAAACATATTCATTCAAGGATTATTGTATACTTTTAGCTTGGCTCTAGGCTTTTCTTTTCTTTCTTTTTTATCGTGATGGTGCCTCAACATGATTTTTTTGAGGTTACCTAACCACTTTTTCCCATTTTGTATTGTATCTATATGTTCCTATTATTGCATTTTTGAAACTGTGTGTAAATAAATGAAATAAAATGAATGAATATATCCCTTTCCTTCATTATTTTAGTAAGATCAGGAGCAGCCTCCATTACATGAGCTCATCGCAACACACTGAAAAAAAATTAAACTATTATTGCAAGATTAACGATCACCTCAACCTTAAAAGTCTATTTTTACATAAAATTGTCTGTTTTCCAAGTCTAAATTCAATATTTTTACTCTTTGTCAGTCATTCAATAGTGCTAAATTTATCATTCACGTTCTCTTATCGTCATATAACCGTCTTCGAAAGTGATTATCATTAATTAATTTATTTATAATAATAATAATAATAATACATACTTGAAAAAATACAAACAATAGAGGCTTACAGCTGATGCCAAAATAAACCTCATTGAAAACAGATTGACTAAAAACAAACAAGAAAATCACAAAACAAAAATTTAAACGCTAACAAAGAAATGAGTCAAAATACATACAAAAAGAAAACGGCATGAAATAAATGTATGAAGAAAAATAATTCTAAGTATTAGGCTAATTAACTTTAAACAATGAAATAATAGAACAGCTAGAAACAAAGAAGAGGAAAGTAAATTAATTTAAAGTGTTATTCTGTGTTATGAGCATTGAAGGTTGTAATATGTTTAACAAAATGAAAAGGTTTAAATTAAAATTTCTTTATTGCCACATTTTTTTTCAATACAAACAGAAATTGATACAACTAATTTATTAGAGTAATTACAGAATAAAAATGTTTCCTTCAAAATATTTGGCACCAACCAGCCAACATTCATATACAATATCTTCTGTTTATTGAGTGATTTTCTTGATGGAAATGAACTTATTCTAATATATGAGAAAATTATGAGATAATCTCTGTATGAAGCTCACCTCTGCTTGATATATTGATCGAATTGGCCAAACTAGCCTACAGGGCTGACAAATGAACGAAAGACTTTCAATATTATCCTAAATTAGAAATGTAATTAGATATTTTAAATGTAATGACTAATAGCCTATATGATAAACAGCTACTTGCTGTTGACGAAGCTCTAACGCTGGAGAAAAAGGAATGGAAGGACCAGAAGAAGAAGAATGAGGAGAATAATGGAGAAGAAGAAGAAGAAGAAGAAGAAGAAGTTGAAGGAGAAGAAGTAGAAATAGTTGAAGGAGAATAAGAAGTAGATGAGGGAGAATAAGAAGAATAAAAGGAAAGGGAAGGAGTGAAAAAAAGAAAAAGAAGAAGAAAATTAAGGAGAACATAAAGAAAATGAAGAATGTAGAAGAAGAACAAGAATAAAAAGAAGCACGAAGAGAGAAGCAGAAGGTAAGAAAGAATCGACGTGAAATACGAAGGAAGAGAAAGAAGAAGGTAAGATGGATAAAAAGAAAAATAAGAAGAAGAAGATGGTAAGATGAAAAAGAAGAAGAAGGTAACATGAATAAGAACATTGAAGAGGAGAAAAACAAGAATAAATAGAAGCACGAAGGAAGAAGAAGAAGAAGAAGAAGAAGAAGAAGAAGAAGAAGAAGAAGAAGAAGAAGAAGAAGAAGAAGAAGTGAAGCAGAAGGTAAGAAAAAGTAGAAGTGGAAGAAGAAGAAGAAAATCTGTAGATAGTTTATTCCACATTCTTGAAATTCAAATTCAATTGAATCGGGTAACCTGCTAATATATATGTATTTATAATTCACCATTACATGCTTTATCACAACAATTCCACCACAGCGAATACACCACAACAATCTGACTGATAGAAGTGTATATTGAACTGTTTTAGAATGAATTAGGCCAATTCTGTACACTGCTGTTCAATGGTTTAAATTATTTTTTCTAATAAAATACAAAAAATGCATATGGAAGTGATAGCCGTGAGCCGTAGCTGGTATCTGTTCAATCAGATAGAGATAAGCTCTATGGGCTGGGCCCTCTTTGTAAGGGTGACCGATTAGATTGGCCAGCAAAAAAGACACTGTTCTCTGTTGT
This sequence comes from Conomelus anceps, assembly GCA_948455865.1. Taxonomy (NCBI): domain Eukaryota; kingdom Metazoa; phylum Arthropoda; class Insecta; order Hemiptera; family Delphacidae; genus Conomelus; species Conomelus anceps. Next base: position 20,568,013 of record OX418227.1, on the reverse strand, counting down.
AAAATTACTTTCCGATGGTTTGGAACTGTAGGTCCAGCTCATCAATCACCATAATACAACTTATTACCCACGCACAGGTCTCAGACCTATGTGGGCTTCATCCTCCAAAAAAAAAAAAATACAAGACATGCAAAAAATGAAAAATATTAAAATACGATATTGAAATCAATATTATACAAAAATAAGATCTATAAAATATTCTGAATTATCAGTTCTGCACTGTATGTGGAGATGTATTATGCCCGGTTTCTGAGTTGTTCATTAACTTAATGGACCATTAACTCAATGCTGGAGCAATGGGTTAATGATCCACTAAACTTAATGAACAACTCAGAAACCGGGCATAAGACTGTTATTTTTATAATCTGTATCTGAAATTAAGTATGTTATAAAATTTGTAATTTTGTTGTACAATAAATAAAGTGAAAATAAATGGACAAGATATCGAATTAGTCAAAGAATTCAAATATTTAGGGGAAATAATTACACATAACCTCAAAGAAAAAAGAAACTGGATTGAAAGGCAGAATAAATTGATCAGATCCCTAATCACAACAAAAAATATCTATAACAAGAAAAACTTGTCCATAAACACCAAAATCAGACATTACAAAACAGTAGTATTACCAGAAATATTATATGGCTGTGAAACATTATGGGATCCAACAGTTAAGTATGGAGGAGGAAAACTGGAGACAACTGAAAGAAAAAATATTAGAAACTGTATAGGGAAATGGATCATCCATGAGGGAAGATACCAGAACATCTCCAATGAAGAAGTGTATCAGAAGATAGAACCACTAACGGACGTCATCAGAAAGAAGAGGATATCTTTCCTAGGGCACATCCTGAGAATGAAAGACACAAGACTACTGAAAAGACTAACGGAATTTTATTGGAAGAGGAAAACCCAACCCAAGTGGCTTAGAATGGCTATAGAGGACATGAAGGAACTGAATATAGAAATAAAAGATTTAAAAGAGAAATCCGGAAACTACAATCTACTGAGAGAAGAAAAAACAAAATTCAGAAGAATAGACACCAAGAGAAAAAAGATGGTGATATCCGAAGCTGAGAGAAAAAATAGATCTGACCGCATGAAGAACTACCATGCGGAATTAAGGGCAAAAAGAATAGCCAAAAAATGAACTTAAAGTGGTCCCCTGTGGCCGTACAAGCAAGAAGAAAAAAAAACAAATTTAATTTAAAAAACAATGATTTTGAATTTATGTGAATTTGTACTCTCATTTAAGTAATTAATTGGAATATTTTACAGAAATTCAAACTACTGAGGTACTGCAATCGTAGAGGCCGTAACGCTAGGTCTAAAAATGTGGTCGTTCCACGTATACTGCCACTTCTACCCAAAGTGCCCGCCGACAAGGAGCTGATGTTCAAGTTGAGACCAGTTGCCGCCGAAGGAGGGGAAGGAGTGCCCCCAGGAGGGGTTGTGGAGGGAGGGGAAGCCCAGAAGAGCATCTCGTCGACCAAGGAAGTGGCGCCCCAACCCGTGCTGACAATTGCTTCACAACTGATCTCGTTTACACCGACTACGGTGGCTGCCAATTTCGGTGTCCCGCTCACTAATAATCATCTACTGGTGCCTGTTCAGCTGAGTCAGACACTGAGTGAGTCAGCTGTCACACTGGAGTCGTCTGAGATTGCAGATCTGTCGCCCAATACCAAAGAAGGTAAGGGTCACTCTTGTAAACACAAATGGCATCAATATAATGAAGAGTGATCATTTTGGTTCTTTCTCTGCCTTTTAGCTTTATTTGCCATCACTTTTGTGCTTGTTCTGTGTGGTCGTTTGTAAAATATTTTTTTTTTCAAAGGATAGCGACTCCTCCAAGCGTACAGGGAACTTGATGGCTCCCTTGCATGAGAGTATTTATTGCAAAAAAAAGAATTACTACATTTCTATTATATTTATTGTTTAGTCATTATTATTATTTTGTTTTTTATCGAAATGTAATTTTATTAACAATAAAAAATTCATTCATTCATTCAAGTTGCGCACATAGATTGAAATTGAAATTTATTGCCAAAAAATTCTTACAACAATCTTGAAAAAAAGTACAGTAGAGTAACAATGTAGAGTACATATATACAAAACTTCTACATACACTAAATTGTATTAAAAAGAAAATTTCTGGCACTGCCAACAAAAGCTTAGCTTGAGTGTTGGCAGTGAGTTACAGAGAAGAAAAGAAACAATTTTAAAATAAATACAATCAGAAAAAGTGGTAAAAACAAACATGATTGAAAATAGTGTTGATGTAGATTGAAATAGAGGTAATCGAATGGTAAAAAAGTAAATCAAATATATTCAAACACATGAGTACAATATGCACAAATTACTGGAATTTTTACAACAAATACTCAAAATGGCTGCCTCACTCAGTATTGAATGCGTGAATTTCATTAGTGATTTTCTGCTCTTGAGAAAACGACTTGTTAACAAAGCAGTAAACTCTACAATACTACAGACTTGTAGCCAGTATCCATTTTAATGGTGTATAGATTTGTTTTCGGTAATACATGGGAGGCAATATTGCAGAAGCCATCATTCTTAATTCAAATACTGTTTACAGGAACGTTTATTCACATGTGCTTGACTTAAGGGTTGATTACATTGGGATAGTTACTCGCTAAGCGAGTAGCGAGTAGGACGTTACTGACCGACCGTGCTACAGAAGCTCAGCATACCAAGCCGAATTATATTAAAAATTTATCTTCCAGAATCACCCCCATACTATGGAATTTCTAAGACAATAAATAATATTGCAACACAAAATTAAAATATGAAGTTTACCAACAATTATTCAATAAAATTTCATCAAAACAATATACAATATATCTCATCTGAAGTGTTATGCTGGCAGCCTGCGTGATTAAGTGTCGGCTTTGGCTACAATAATATTGTATTTTGGTGTTGGCTACTCTGCCAGCGAGTATAAATGTGACCGAATTCAAAGTTGAAAGCCTGTCTACTTTGAATTTGGTCACATTTACACTCGCTGGCAGAGTAGCCAACACCAAAATACAATATTATTGTGGCCAAAGCCGACACTTAATCACGCAGGCTGCCAGCATAACACTTCAGATGAGATATATTGTATATTGTTTTGATGAAATTTCATTAAATAATTGTTGGTAAACTTCATATTTTAATTTTGTGTTGCAATATTATTTATTGTCTTGGAAATTCCATAGTATGGGGGTGATTCTAGAAATAATTTTTTCAATATTTAATTTGGCTTGGTATGCTGAGCTGCTGTAGCACAGTCGGTCAGTAACGTCCTACTCGCTACTCGCTTAGCGAGTAACTATCCCAATGTAATCAACCCTTTAATGATCTCTCTGTAGTAGAAAGTCTTGAATTTTGAGAATGGATTAGAGGTTTGGGGGAAGCATATGACTCTGTCTTGCATCCGCTCACGATTGTACAAAAGGAATTTGTATGGATAATGTCTTTCAGATCTTGCACTGCACAGTCTGCACCAATTTTCAAAGCATTGAAATTACTTTATATTAGGAACAAATTACTTTATATTACATTAGAAAAAACACCGAAACTGTTCTTTGATAGAACAAAGTGAGTTCTTTGATAGATGTAGTTGAGTGATGCCCGCATAGCTGCAAGAAACCAACTTAATATGTGTCTCCAGGCCTTTTGACTATACACATATTTTTTGAGTATCTTGAATAAAGAAACATAATTGATTGATTTTTATTAAAAGATTTTTTATTTATAGCGCCAACGTTTTTTAATCTGCTTCCGGAAGATATTAAGATATTAGGCAAAAGAACAATTTTGCAAATTAGCTCATGGTCACTTTGTCCAATTTCTATACAATCAATCTATTGAAACTGCACATATAGAATCAAGATCAGATTCCCTTTTGTGTTCCACAAAAATTGAAAATCGTTGTTAACCATAGGAGTTCATGAATTTTGAAGAATGATTATAATCGAAGGGAATACTGAAGTTGTATATAGTAATTGGATGTGTAGATCAATTTTTTGTGACAGATGTCAAATATAAATCAAGTATGAGGGAAAGGAAAATTCTATTGATTATCTATAGAAAAATTATTTATAGTAGCTTTTGCTGATTCAAACATCAACAGTAAACATAACGGTCATCAATAAACTTAAAAATTGTCTAATAAATTTAAAAAAGGAAGATTTACAGTATATTTTAAAATTTGATTAAAAGTTTTCCCTGTAATGTTTTGCAGATGAGACGAACAAAGAGATGGAAACGTTAGATGTGCCAAAACCAAGAGAAAATGTCATGGAGGATGAACCTCCACCTAGTCCAATGGGATTGCTGAAAGAGGAAATGCTCATCAATACTGATGTAAGTTGTCGAGTATTTTTTTTTTCTAGAAATAAACAAAATGACTCGATAATTTCAAAATTACTTTTAATGCTATAAATTGTACCAAAGACCACCGCCACTGTGGACATTGACAACTGCATTAAATGGCTAATAAAAATTTTATCTTTTCAAATAACTCGAAAATTAAAACTGTTGACGATTTTAAAGTGTAGTACAAGGTGGAGCGGAGGAAACGGATGTTTTATAAAGCGCTAGTACTTTGGTCGTTTTAATGTCAGAATAATAATATTGACTTTGAATAATAACAATTTTATTGCATTTTTGAAATCTATAGGCCATAGCCATATATAAAAAATAATGTTCTTCAGATAATGTCCTTCTTGTTGAAAACAAATTTGGATTCTCTCCTGAAAGTTATGCACAGTTCTCCAACATTTCATTCAGCACAGCCTCAATTACTTGACAAATGGCAATCTTGAGGTAATGTATTGTGTGGGGATTGTTCACATAAACTTTTGATTTCAAGTAGCCCCACAAATATCACAGATCGATAAATTGTGTGAGTTTGTGGGCCAGTTAACATCACTGAATCGTGAAATGACATGTCCCGGGAACATCTGCCAAACCACTTCAATGGATGCTCTTGCAGTGTGAGCTGTGGCTCCTTCCTGTTGGAACCACATTTCTCTCAACGCCGCAACTCATTGGAGTAGGGTATTTCAGTGTGGGACTGCATCTCGACGTTTTTCACATTGAACTTTTGCCGAAAAAGACATTGAACAGTGACCACAGAATCGTTATTTCTAAAAAGCTGTTTGACTGTAAACACACAATGCTCAACGCTCCAAGGCTCCATGGCTATTAAAACTGCACTCTGTTAGCTGTCTTCCAACGCTCGCCCAAAGTCAATACCCCTACTCGTCGCCGAGTATCGTGGTTTAAAAAAAATCCGTTTCCTCTGCTCCACCTTGTATTTCAGTCCCGAAATGAGCCCCAGGATAAATAATACTGACATTTTCTCCAGCTCTTTACTTATTAACACACGATATAATTTAAGTGGTTGAGACAACTTGAAAAATTATGAATATCCACCACAATATCACCATCACTAATACTAAGATGATGAGCGCCAGGAGGTAGCTCAGGTCAATAAAAGCTCAATTTTAAATGATGTAGATGAAGTAGTAGTGAAAAATCATTATTAAATCGTTCAACATTACATACATAAAAAATAATAATAAATGTTATGTAGCAATGGCTTAAAACAAGGCCACCTCTAACAGGGGTCTAGAGGTACCCTTGCTTAAGACCGTCTGAAGTCAATAACAATATTTGTACATTACATTTAAGCCACGAAAGAAAACTAAATTTTAACACTGTAAGATGACGTCATTTGACGGAGCCAGTGCAACGACTTCCCTATTGAGATGACGTCATCTTACAGAGGTTAAATTTAATTCTCTTTCGTGCAACTGGCCGTTTTTTAATGCTCTCTCCAAAAATTGTAATAACTGTAGTTTCATGTCAGGTTATAAAAATTATAGATAATTGAGTACTAGCTTTACATTTGAAATTAGTGAGATAACAAACTAACATTTTAAGCTATTACAGTGTGAAATAATAAATGGGACATTAATTGGTTTTAGAGCTCAGCCTTCGTTTTGAGCATTAAATATATTCTTATTAAATATCAAATATTAATTCAATTGGACTAAATAATATTAACGTTTCTGTGGAAATTACCTCTGTTTTACATCATTCCACACTATATCAGAGATAAGCCGTAGCAGGTATCTGTTCAATCAGATAGAGATAAGCTACGAACTCGTGGGCCATCTTTGTAAGGGTGACCGATTGGATTGGCCAGCAAAAAAGACTGTTTTCTGCTGTGAAATCACTTCCCGGTGGTTCGGAACCCACCTAAAACTGTAGGTCTAACTCATCAATCATCCATCAGCCGCTTAGCGCAGTTGGTTGGGGCGTCACAACTTAAGCTTGCTGTCGTTTAAGCGGTCGTGGGTTCGAATCCCACTCCACCGTCAGGCATTTAAGTGTAATCATTCACCTCAATACCCACGCTCAAGTCTCAAGACTCATGTGGGCATCATCAGCAATAAAAAAAAAAATACCCTCACGCACACGTCTCAGACCTATGTGGGCTTCATCCTCCGAAAAAATATGTTTTATTTTGTAGCTAGCCTTAGCTTCAATCACCCTTGGGGCGATTGCAGCATAGAGTATCCAATACTCAATGATAACCACCATTGCAAAAACTAGCTCATGCTGTGAGATGTTGGTATTCACACTGCTTCAATCTATCATTCCACATCATGTGTTTAATTTTTGTGATCGTGATTATCATCGAGTATTGGATGCTCCACTGTGCAAGCACCCTAAGTCATATAGGGCCGTATTTATGAACGTTCCTTCAGTCTCAAGGGACTCTTGAAATGTATTCAGAACAGTGACATTTCAAGAGATCTTCCAGTCAAGGAAGTGATAGCCGTGAGCCGTAGCAGGTATCTGTTCAATCAGATAGAGATAAGCTGCGTTCTCCTAGGCACTCTTTGTAAGGGTGACCGATTAGATTGGCCAGCAAAAAAGACACTGTTCTCTGCTGTAGAATCACTTCCCGGTGGTTCGGAACCCACCTAAAACTGTAGGTCCAACTCATCAATCACCATCATCCAACTCATTACCCACGCATAGGTCTCGAACCTATGTGGGCTTCATCCTTGAATAAAAAACAAAAGAAACACTGAAGGAGCGTTCCTAAATACGGCCCCTAGTGTTTCATCATTGCTACCACGTTTTTGAAGTAAACATCTTGGATATGAACAGTAACTAAATAACAAAGTGTGGACTTATCCTTTAATATATGAACAAGATAATGGTTGAGTACATGGGAGCCTTCTCATTTACCGGTAAATGTTATCGGTGGCGTCTGATTGGTCTATTCAAGTTTTTGAACGTCTATGAATTCGAATAGAATTACTAGCTCACAAGCTATGCTTATGCTAGTCATGCTATACAAGTAAAAAATATATTTCTTTTTGTTATTAAATTGTCATTGTAATTTCATATTATTATAACATTTAATAACCTTAATCTTAATAGTTTTTCTATATTTTATGATTGTGTATTGTTGAATAGTTATGAAATTTACTTTGTATATATTTGAATTGTATTAAATTTTGTGGAAATTATTTCAATAAAGTTACAGTTACAGATAGACCAATCAGACACTACCGGTAACATTAACCGTTTACCGGTGAAGCTCCCAGGTACTCAACCAATGAAGGATACATGGATAAGAAGTAATAATTTTTTATCTTTATTTGTATTGCAGGATTATTCGTTGAGCAGTCTTCTAGGTCACCTGGAATCTCCTGACAAAAGCTGTTCGGCTGCCTTTGGAGATGATCATCGGCATATAACTGATGTATCATGTGATGACTCCCGACTACCAGATGTGAGTATTACATCAATTATTATTTTTTTTACTCTCTTTATTTTTTTAGTTGGAGTTCTAATGTAAGTAATATATCACTCAACAAACCACTTCAAACTTAGGTAATGATAATATTGTCAACAATAAAATAGATCGAGTGTAACATTGAGTTATTACACTTGTCAGTTTTGAAAAGTAATTATTTTCATTTGTATAAAACTTGTTAGTGAACAAACTATGCCTGGCTAATGACACCAAATAGAAAATTAAAAATTTAAGTTGGTTTTGAAGGAACTGACAATCTACGAAATGGACAAATATACAGAGCATAAGAATTGAGAATTTAAGTTGTATTGAGGTTATAGTTTCGTTTATTTTTTGTAATAAAGAAATTGATGGAATAAAAATTATAATACTATTGTATGACCTGGCTGGCTCAGTCATGTCTACTCTCAAGAGTTATCAGGTAAATTGATAATAATGTGACAAAAGTTTGAATAGATAATTTGATTTGGTGTAAGTAAAACAATGGCATCTGATTAGTCTATTCAAATTATAGAGGTTCATCGACCAATCAGAGGTCTGGTTTTTGGTCCACTGGTAATGGTGCTGGCTCCCATAAACTCACTAATTGATATAGTTTTGTCACAGTACCATACTCAAATTTTAAATGATAAATAATGATATAGCTTTGAAAATTAGACAATTTTGATACAGTACTCAAATTTTAAAGTTTGTTTGCTATGATGCTTCAAATATATTGAACTTGATCACTATTCTGTACAAAATCATTCTCATTAATAATTTACAAGCTATCATTAATTTTTTACTGTAAGTAGTAATTATTTAAAGGTGTGTGAAAATATGGCATGTGAAAGTCTTACAATTTTTTCTCTTTGTAATAACCTCCTTTAAACTTGAATGAACATTTGGAAAAATATATTTGCTCAAAATTAGTGATGGCTTACAAATTGTGGCATTTCTATTATAGATTTTATCTATTAATTTTTTGAGCAAAGTAAACAGAATTGGAACTTTCAAAAAAACTTGATCTTCAACCTAATTGTTTTATTTTCCTAAAATTCATCAAATTTGTAATTATTGATTTTTCACAGCAATTGAATAGGCCAGCTTACATGTTGGTTCTATTGTGTGATTTTAAACCTTGATATAATTTAAACTTAACAAATTACCTGTTCAAGGTTTTTTGTCTTCTTTTCCCTTTGTTCTTCTTTTCCCTTTTTTTCACAATTTTTTTCTATCTAGTTTAATATATGTATGAATATGGCCGTTACAGGTTGATGCACAACTACAATCACTTATGTGTGAAGACAGCGTTGACTACATGGGAAAATTCGCTGATCTAGCTGCTAAATTAACATCCGATTCCTTGTCGCATGATGATGAGTAAGTCAATGTCAACATTCAAGGTCAAATGTTACTAAAATTAAAGGTCAACTGCTACAAAAATGAAGGTTAAAGATCATAGCATGTGAATAAGTCAAATGTCAACATTCAAGGTCAAATGTTACTAAAGTTAGAGGTCAAATGCTTCAAAAAATGAAGGTTAATAGCTTGTCAATGAGTCAAATGTCAACATTCAAGGTCAAATGTTACTATAAAGTTGAAGGTCAAATGCTACATGGGATATGAGGAGCATGCTTTACTAGACAGGTTATGACTGCCCAATGTTGAAAGCGATTGGTTAATGTTGCCGGCTTCCTAGCTCGCTTATCGTTTGCTCCAGATTGACCAATATTCTCACTACCAGCCAAATCAACTAGATTCAATTTTCCAATTCTCACATAGTTGTCTTCTCTAATACAAACAGTAATGGAAAAAGTCTAATGCTACAAAAGGTCAAGGTCACAAAAGGTCACATCAAGTAAATGTTTGTCAAAAAGTTGGAGAAAAGCCAGTGGCCTGGTGCATAACAGTTTACAAACTACAGTTACATTCAAGAAGTAAACACTTCCATTAGGTTTGTGCACTTGAGCGTTGATTGCGCTGGGTAAGTTTACTAGCTAACAAGCTAGCGAGTAGCAACACTTCAAGCCGACCCAGCTATTCCCATCTAAGGCCACTAGGCGAGTATGGTGGTGTATGGTTAGTTAAGTTAGGTTAGGCCTTTGTTTTTTATTGTTCTTTTTTGGAGGATGAAGCTTACATAGGTTTGCAACTTGTGCGAGATAATGAGTTGAATGATGATGATGATTGATACCAGGTCTCTGGTGAAGGAAGCTAGATCGGCTTGAAGACTTGCTACCAGCCGGATTGTTAGCTAGTAAACTCGCCCAGCGCAATCGACGCTTTACTACAAAAAGGTGTTTGTAGTAAACTGTTGTATCTGTAATTTTTATGAGATTGAGTTGTTTACTTTACTGGATAGGCCTAGTTTCCTCTCGTAAGATTCGATGGATTTCTTAAGATTAATTAGAATGTTTTTAGAAAACTATCTGTTAAGCTTATTAAGAAAATTAAATGTCAAGTTGGTTTGTTTTGTAATACACAGCGTCTAATGTGCAAAGTTGACATGTAGAGGCAACTTCCGACAAATTTACATTAGTTACCATTTTTAACGACCATACTCCTCCAATTTATTTATTTTCTTGAAAAGGCAACTTTATAAAACTGTTTTAAGCCTAGGTGAAAGTCAAGGTTTTTAATAACATTTGGTGAAAGTGATGATTGGAATGAAATGAAACATACTCAGATGAAATGAAAGATGATGATATTACACTCATGATGATATTACAAAGATGATGATATTACAAAGATGATGATGATGATACACACAGATGATGAAAGATAATGATGGATAAATGATGATGAAAGATGATTTCAAGTGAAAGAAGATGATATTAATAGTACTTAAGCAGTAAAATGATGAGGTACTTGATGGTTATTGTATCATAAAATTTATATTAAAATGTGACCTACATAAAAAATGCATTGACTGCGTAAAAGGTATTATTGAAAAGCCAAGTGTACATCTTAAGTTTTAAAGTTTTGAAAGATAGCACACTAAACTCTCCTTTTAATTTGTTAAACAATTTAAGCCCCAATATCTCAATAAATACAAGTACTAGTAAAACTATTTTGTAAAGTATTATGCAACAGTCTTGGTGGTGCTATCAATTGAGTGAATTTATATCTTCGGCAGTGGTTGAGTTCATGGGAGCATTGCCGTTTACCGGTAAATATAATTTTACCAGAAACTAAGGCATCTAATTGGTCTATTAAAATTGTTGAATGTCTACGAATTTGGCGGCTGCAGTCGCGCAGTTGGTTGGAGCGCTTGTCTGAGATAAGATAAGGCTCTAGCTGGCTTCGTTTCCTGCAGCCTTGGGTTCGAATCTCATCCAGCCATGGATGTTCCTCATCATTACCCTCGCACAAGTCTCCAAACTCAAGTGGGCATCATCCGCGAAAAAAGAATAGACCAATCAGACGCCTTGTTTTCCGGTTTTCTATTTACCGGTAAACAGTAAGGCTCCCATGAATTCAACCAATGTATCATTTTTTATGATGAAGCATAGGTTTGAGACTTGCGTATGGGTAATGAATTGGATGATGGTGGTTGATGACTTGGACCTACAGTTTTAGGTGGGTTCCGTACCACTGGGGAGTCATTTTTACAGTCTATTGCTGGCCAATTCAATCGGTCACCCTTACAAAGAGAGCCCAAGAGCTCTTAGGTTATCTCTATCTGATTGAACAGATAAATACCTGCTAATTTCATGGCTATTACTACCCCAATTTACAAACAAGTAGTATTAGTACTTGTATTTTTAATATTTCATATTGTAACTTGTAGATAGTTTGTATTTTGTCAAGGAATAGGTCTCTGAAAGACTGATCTCGTTTATTAGTGAGTGATCTGGTATCTTTGACACCTTTTTGGCGAAATGATACGCACCTTAGAGTTTATATGCTGCAGAATTTCTGATAGTTCTGGAATTTTCCAGTACTAGTTCGTCTTCCACACACGACTAACTCAAAATGAGTCGCAATTTCCTTTTACAACTTTACACCTTATATAAAAATTAACTACTGCGTATTTATAAGAATAAAAAATTGAAAAGCGCATATTTATATAGATATTTGTTGAAAATATTGGATATTTAGATATTGAATTTATGTATTAGAAACCTATCTTTTTGATCACATAAATTTATATTGGTGTACAAGATCTATGAAAATTCACAGTAAATGTGTTCTTATAATATTAGTAAGGAATATTATCGATAAAAACACCAATGTTTCGAGTATTTTCATATATTGATGTGAAATCACATAGTTTTTGAAGTTTGGGCGAAACTGCGTCAACGATAACCTAACCTGACCACTCCATGTCTTTGGTTGCTCTATATCGTCTTCAATTTAGAGCAGGAAGTTGCATAGTGTTCATGTTAGTATTAGCGTTATCCCTAACCTAGCTTTGCCCAAGCTCTATTCTTTGTTGATCACCTTAATTATTTACGTTCCTTTATGATTGTTTATGATTCATTTACGATTCAAATTTATGATTTATTTAAATTTATTGTTTATGATTCATAGGATTATTTAAGATTGTTTGTCTACCTTCAAAATTGCATTCATCTTTGTCAGTTTTCTGTATTTGTAAAGAGCTTGGATTGTCAATTACATGTACACGTTCAATACCTCACAAATACACATAAATCAAATTTATTTTCAAATTTTGCAGCCATCCTTTTTTATTGGTGGAAAAGTTTTTTTGAAAATACACGTACATTTAAAGGCATACATGTTCAACTTTTAAGTACCGTACATTGTTGAAAAATTTATTTTTTGTAGCTATTTGTTTTTTATTGATGGGAAAGTTTCTTGGATATCACATTATTATATTGGTTTGACTCGCTTTGGTAACCACGTAGATTTTCATGTAGATTTTATCTATATTCTTTGAAAAAATCATTTTTGTAGACAGGGTACTAGCACAGTAGTGCATCTAATACTCGAGGATAATCACCGTCGCAAAATAAAACAGTTACAGTATGTTACAGTGTTACAGTATTCAAGCCTCTCCAATTTGTATACATACATTACACAGCATTTGTTTGATTTTACAATGGTTATTATCATCTCCGTTACAAAATCGAACATATGCTGTCAAATGGTGGTGTCCAAGCTACTTCAATCCCTATAGCCATTCCACAAACTTTGTTTGATTTCGCGATGTTGATTATCATCGAGTATTGATGATTATAATCAACATCACAAAATCAAACAAATGCTGTTAAATGGAGGTATTCCAGCCTTTTCAGTCGGTTTTACACCATTCCACAGCACGTGTCTAATTTTGTGATGGTGATTACCATCGAGTATTGATGATTATAATCACCATCACAAAATCAAACAAATGCTGTTAAATGGAGGTATTCAAGCCTTTTCAGTCAGTCATACATTATTTCACAGCACGCGTCTAATTTCTTTGATGGTGATTTTCCTTGAATACTGAATGCTCCACTGTTCAAGCCCCCTAAGACAGTTTTTAAAGATTCCTGGATTTCTTGTTCCATGATGAACTGCGTTGTTTATATTAACTTTTTTGGTGAATTTTTAAAGATGTCTTTCATTTTCTCCCAAACTTTTATCAATCACAGGCTGCGGTTATATTTTGTCAGATATCAATAGTTTTAGTTTTAACTACGGTATTGAAGGCTACCAAGTAAGATATTAAGGCTATACAAGAAACGTTTTACAATAATCTGAATATTGTTTTAAAAAAAATGATTAAATGAATATTTAAACTCTGAACAGGAAATAGATGAATCCTGTTATTTTTTTATTACTGATGATTTTTACTGTAGTTGAATATTTTGTGCTCATAATTTGCTTTTATACAGTGAAAGTTAAGATTAGGAGATATTTTACTTCAGTCTCTACCAATCTTGAGAGAAAGAAACTTACATCTATGAATAATACAACTTTCATATAAAATCTGCTTCTGTTATACTGTACATCAATTAGTATTGAAAATTTTCATGTAAATTATTGTATAATTCTGTCCAAACGTAGACACTTAGAGATAGATCGCTCTCTTGTAGTTATCTATAAGTGTTGTTCTACGAGTGATTTTTGCTATACTTGCATCGATTGATCTATTAGACCTCTCTAGACTAGTCTAGAAATAGATTTTTGCTTCACAATCAATAGGTGCTAGACTCTAGGTCTAGGTATGTCTAGAGCCTAGATTGATCTACGAGGGTTCTCTAGACTCTGAGTCTCCTAACGGCTCTTGCTACACAATAGGTGCTAGACTCTAGGTCTAGGTATGTCTAGAGCCTAGATAGATCTACGAGAATTCTCTAGAGTCTTTCTAAACGATTAATTGGTGCTTGACTAGGTGTATGTCTGACTGGGTATGTCTATACTTCTCTAGGTATTTCTAGCAAGAGTCTAGATCAGGTGCTCTCAAACTGTGGTACGTGCAACCCTTGCGGGTTCGCAAAAATTTTCAAGGGGTACGTGGGGCAGATTAATGAAAATGTAAGGCTGTGCGTAGGGTTTTTGGTCATAATTTTTTTTCGAAGTCTGTTGTATTGAATATTATTAGGGTCTTGAAATGTTATCTATTGCTGTTAGGGAAATTTTTTTCATCAATTGTTTTATGAAATATGGGGGTTCAAAGTTGACATTTTTCGGTTTTGGGGGGAAATTGGTCTCACCTACAGTAGGAACAATTAGTCTGGGCGCACGGCCGTTTGGTAGTCAGCCATGGCGAGGGGAGTGTTTATCGCTCATTTCTAAAAACATGTGTGGCCCGTGCGACGCTGCAGATGTCTTCAAGGTCAACTAGTCAACTTTTAACAGGACGGCTAGTAGTGAAACCAGAGCCACGCGCCCAGACTAATTGTTCCTACTGTACGAGTGCTTTTAAACTTTTGATAAATTTTCTGTAATTGAACGACACCTTGAGGAATAAAATGACATATTTTTTACTCCAATCAAGCAATTAGTTTTTCCAAAATGAATTTTTTAAAAATCTGTAAAAAACTTCAATTTTTCAAACAATTATTTTGAAAAACTATTAGATTGAAATAAAAACTATGTCATTTTATTCCTCAAGGTGTCTTTTAGTTATGGAAAATTCATCAAAATTTTGAAACCAATCATTGGTGATATCAATATTGTCCCCAAAAACCTAAAAATTTCAACTTTGAACCCCCATATTTCACAAAATAACGAAGAAAAATATTTTTCCTCACAGCAATAGATAAAATTCCAAAGCCCCAAAAATATTCAATACAAGAAACTTCGAAAAGAAGTTATGACCAAAACACTGGCACAGCTTTAAACCATTTTTATTTCTTTCCTTTTTGTAATCACGCAATGTTATAATGTAATAATGGAATCTAATTGAATACTTGTGTGGTCGACAGTGGCGTAGCCAGGGGGGGTCCATGGGGACCAGGCCCCCCCCCCCCCGAAATTTCAGAAATAAAAAATTCTCAAATAACAATATTACTTACAATATAACTTAATAGATAAGGACTTATTATAGCCGAAGGGTTCTATCTGTTTTGTAGTATTATAACGAACAGAATACAGAAACCCTGATTGTGTAATAGAATATAGCTACAGCTATAGTCAGATTAATGCATTGTACAAATATTTCCTCATATAGAAACTTGTTAGGTGCTGAAATGGATAATTTTGATTTAAAACATGTTAGAAAACTGTGACTACCATAATTATTTATTACATTAAATAAAACGCAATTTTTCATGTTTGAAGTGGATTAACTTTGTTAATTATTGATAAATCACCTTTTTGAATAAACTCATCTTGTAGAACATTTAGTTTTGAAGTTGAAATTCAGTATTTCTCACTAACCTAAACGCACTCAAAGTTCATGAAATCGGGATTTTATAAATGAAAACACACAAATAAATGCAAGAGTATAAAATCAGTGCGCTTTGATAAAAAAATTCAGATTTCATGAACTTTGGGTTGAGTGCGTTTCAGGCTAATGACATAAATTATATGAAACTTATAAAAAGGTATATTATGTATTAAAAAGTATGCATGTATTAAAAAGGTATTTTTTTCTTCATGGCTCAAGGTATATTTGAGTTGTATTTTTATGAACTTGAAATGCAATTTATTATCATTGTATTAATTTTGAGATTCAGTACATAAGTTAAGTATGGTCAGTTCCAATTCAAGGGTTTTGACTCAAAATAGACAGATATTAGTATATCAAACCTTATCATTTCAAACCTGGCCACCAAGGTTCTTGGGTAGTAATTTTTCAAAAATTTCTTTTGAACTTTAGAGCCCAACAAGTTGGCTAGATTAACTATGCACACCACTAAATTAAAAAAAATCCGGACTCTCCAAAACCTCAGACCCCCCCTTGGTGAGCCCCCCCCCCCCCCGGAATTTAATCCTGGCTACGCCACTGGTGGTCGAGTTACTTTGAGCCAACAGGTGCAATATGTTTGTCTCACTAGTTCGTATAAACAGTGATCACCGCTTAGCAGCAGTGTGTGCCCTGTGGGGGGGGGGGGGGGGATTGAGTGACTGTGATGGATTGAACGATGGTCTTATGTGTCATGTTAGGTTTAAATTTGTGTTAAAAAAATTATGTGAGTGCTATGTTGTTAGATTTTTGGATCGGTGTTGGAAAGGAATACCAAGAACTTTCAAATACTGATGTGAAGATTTTTATTGAGTTTTCAACTACATCCTCGTGTGAAAGAGGGTTTACGAGCTTAACTTATCTGAAAAGTAAGTACAGAAACAAACTCAATGTCAAGGACGATTCAAGGTTGCAGTTAACAAAACTTGAGCCTAACATTGAAATGAAATGAAAAAATCTAGATTGAGGAACTAAGTAAAAAGAAGCAAGCTCATCCGTCTCATTAATTTTCCGTAATGCGTTTCAAATATAT
Source organism: Conomelus anceps (assembly GCA_948455865.1). NCBI lineage: Eukaryota > Metazoa > Arthropoda > Insecta > Hemiptera > Delphacidae > Conomelus > Conomelus anceps. The sequence goes on along the minus strand of OX418227.1, from coordinate 20,551,293 downwards.
TTCCAAATTATTGTGTTTTGATACAAAACGTATTTTCAATTTAACCCCCCCCCCCCCCAACAAACAACACCCCTAAGATAAGAAAGGGGTACACAAAATTTTAATTTTTGTTCAAGAGGTATAGTCTTTGAAAAAGATTGAGAACCCCTGGTCTAGATTTTCATACTAGAGTTCTCTAATTCTAGGTATGTCCAGCAAGATTCTAGATTGCTCTCCGAGAGCGTTTTATTGCAATAATTGTCTCCGTTTGGACAGACCTCAAGAAATGATTGATTTCTCAAATAACTAGTCATAATAATTTATGAAAATAATATTTATTTTCATGTCTACTCAATGTGTTAGTAACTAATTACTTGTTAAGTTAGTAACTAACTAGACAAAATCTAACAGTTTGTAACTAACTGTTGTAGAATGCAGTATATAATTATGTGATTTGTGATTAGCAAAAACGTGTCATTAATTTTTTATTGTGTATTTTTATTGTTTTTAGTTTTACCTATTGATTTCAGTTATTGTATATTTATTGTAAATTATTGTTGATCGTTATTGTGTACTCTATTTTATTATTGTGTACAAAAAATCAGGTTCTATTTTACTCGTTGAAAGCCAAATTAGTATTAGATATATTATTTGTACAGTGTATATGTATATTGTGTATTTCACGTTCAGTTGGCAGTGTGAAAGAAGTGATTACTACGTTGTCAAGTTTACAATGGCAGATGTTTGATCATGTAATTTTTATGTTGATTCATTATTGTCAATCATAGATTCATGAAAACATTATCCAAAAAACAATAAAAATTTATTAGTAAACAAATTGGAACTTATTTGTGATGCCATTTTCCTTAAACATTTAAGAATTTCGAAAATATAACGTGTGGCTTTATGTAAAAAAGAGAAATAATACACATAGCATAACTAAAGGCAAGGCTGAATTTGTGACCAGTGCCTCTCAAAAGTAAAATAGTCCAGTAAACCAAAACTTAATAATTATCACTATTCAATTAGTTCAATCAAATTTATATTGACCGAACGAAGAGAGGTCTCAGTTTGAAGTCAACCGTTTTGCATGTGTCTGTCGCATTTATGGATAAACGCATGGAACAAATACTATTAAATTCTGCATGGATCCTCATTTATCGAATGCTTAGCGATGTATGTATAAGAATTTGCTTGCATTTAAAGGATATTTAAAAGGGACAAAGTTAAGGATCTTTGGCCTTCTGCTATACTAAACGCAAATAATAGAATTGGCGGGTGATGACAACACCATCTGTTGGTGGTATTTGTAAGTTTCAGGCAGTAAAAAAGTTCGTTCGAACTATTCTGCTTTGTGTTTGTTTCCTTTTGAAATGTCATCATAACTATGAGAAATGAAAGTGAATTTCAATAAAATATATAAAAAATAAAAAAATAGAATATTTATCAAAAATAAGGAATAGATAAGAGTAGCACCAATATAAGCCTTTGCTGGATCCTTTTAATTGGACAAGTAACGAGTATTTGTTTTTTCTCTCTAACACGTAAATAAAACCTGATTTTGAAGTCATATGAGTGACACATCTCCAATATTATTTAGAATAAACATATGCAATTTAAAGCTTGATCTTACCAACACCTCCAACAGATGGTGCCACCATCACCCGCCAGTTCTATCAGCATTTACTTTTCTTAATAAAACATATTTTAAAACAAAAAAAGAAACCGACTTCAGTGAAATGATAAAATACTCACGTACTAAAAAGTTTAAAATAAAGTATTTACTTTAAACTGAGAAAATTTTAAATTTCATACAAGTAATCTTTTGAAGTCGGCGCCAAATATTTTATAAAGAAATTCTATCTAATATCAAAACTAACACTGCATTTCAATTAAATATGTGATTTACACTCACTTTTACTGAAATACAGTAATTAATTGATAAGAAATTCTATCTAATATCAAAACGAACACTGTATTTCAATTAAATGTGATTTACACTCACTTTTACTGAAATACAGTGTCAGTTTTGATATTAGATTGTTCAATTATTTCGTCATGGAAAACATCACAGAGTAATTCTGTTATATTTTAGAAGTTTATGGGAAATTTGGCGCCGACTTCAAAAGATTACTTGTATGAAATTTAAAATTTTCTCAGTTTAAAGTAAATACTTTATTTTAAACTTTTTAGTACGTGAGTATTTTATCATTTCACTGAAGTCGGTTTCTTTTTTTGTTTTAAAATATGTTTTATTTTAAGCTTTTTAGTTGAATTTTCAAACTTTGAAAACATGAGAAATTTCTTAGAGCCTACATTATTAAATATTTATCAAATTAGCAAGCCAATATAACATCCAAACTTAAGTAACTAAAAATCCACTTATAAGAAAATATAAACTAAGGAAAATTCTACAACGTTTTATTTAATGTGGAATATTGTATTTAGGAGAATTATAATAGCGAAAGGCTTCTTAAAAGTGAAATGGCTTTTGATTCATTTTGATGTGGTCCCTTTCAGAATATAGCCTACCTACACTGAAATAGTAGGCCTATATTACGTTACAAGTGTGGAAAATATTGTGCTTACTGAAAATATGATAAGTAAACGCAGGAGATGAAGTTGAGTGCGGTATTATCATACGAGTATGGTAAACATCTTCCCAGACGAGTTATGTACGATATTTTTTGTGTTATGATTGAAACTAAATAACCTTATTCCTATGACTCAATAACATCAACTAAATTATTTACAATTTTCATATGAACATATGGAAATATTATATTCTTCTTATTCTCGATTCAAATTAAGTTCACGTGATTGGTCAAAACGGGACATTAAAGACTTCTTTCACACTGAACCAGCTTTGGGTAACCGATGTCGTTTACCCGGCATAATTGCATTGCATCATATGATTTCGAAAACCGTCTAGATGTAAAGCGCTCCATATGATACAATGATCAGCCTGGTAAACGACACCGGTTATCCGATTGGCGGTTATGTGTGGAACTATCCTATTCAAACTTGATTGAAATGAAGACATCGAAGAATGCTCCTTTTTGTTTAATATTGGGCTAAGTATTGGGCCGATCCTTGCGAAACTTGTATGGGACCACCGCTGAGCGATGCTCTTTCATTTAAAAAAAAATTCATCGAAATCGGTTCAGTATTGTTCGAATGATTGATGTACAAACATAAAAAAAAAAAAAAAAAAAAAAAAACAGGTCGAATATAGTAACCTTGTTGTTTTTGGAAGTCGGTTAAAAAAGGAGCATTATGATTTTTGAAATGAGATTCTCCATTATATGCAACTGGAATTAGATTCATAGATAGCCCTTGGGCTTCCAGATTCGTCTGGTTGAACCGCATTCGTAAGAGTGAAGTTGTCATAAGAATAACATATATTTGTTATCTCGAGATAACCCTCAGGTCCTCTTATTTATCTGGTTGAATTAAGTTATCAATCATACGAATAATATATCATTTCTGATATTTCAATTGAGTATAATAGGTGCAGTAATAGCAAGTGACTACTAAGTAATTGATGTACAAATTTATTTTATAAACTCATTCATCAGACATCTAAAATCTATTTTTTTCAATCAGCTGTCTCATATATAGAAAACAGCCTTGTTGATGTGGTACAGAGTAACCTTTTGTGAATAACACAGACATCAAATAGACTACTGTAGTATTCATATAACTTGGCAGCGTGTAGAAGATGGGAGGATGTGCTACATCCATAGAACTATTATAGTATAATACTACATGGAAGTCTGACTGCCGGGCGAAGAGGCACCTAAAAACGAGCCGGTTCTCGTAGCGCTTCCCCCACCACTATGAGTCGATTCTCCGGCGAATGTGTAGTAGTCAGTAGGCTATTTAACGTGCTTTTGGGTAGTTCTCTGTTTTTATTATTGATTTCTTCTTGGAATCTGAATGCCTGCATACTGTGTGGCCTACAATAATTATTATTGCAAAAATGAATTATTTGATCGGTTGAACACTCGTGACCCTTATGGTCTTAGCTCAAAACAGCCAGCAAAAAAAGCTAATTTGTGTGATTTCAATGAAACTTAGAGTAATTCCTTCAAATATTTGAGTGAATTGAAAATTTAGGGAGTAAATATTCTTACTCATGCTAGAAAGACATTTGCTCTGGGTTTTTTAACATATATTAATTCAATAAAAATTTTAAATCTTCCAGTATGTATTATCTTATGTTCTCACAAGATCATCTAGAGCTGCTATTTTCAAGCATAAGGGCAAATGGTGGTCGCAATAACAGCCCAAATGTTGTCCAATTTAGATTGGTACTAACACAATTAATGTTTAGGAATAGCGTTCGTCCTTCTTCAAGTGGTTGGATTTTGACGAGCATCATCAAAACTCTATATTAAGTTTTCATATGTCTTTAGAGGATAATGCAAGTTGAAGACTCCAGCGAACTTATTTCTGATAGCATTATAACATTAGTTGAAAATATTAGTAATTATTATAGGGACAATGTTTTATATTATATAAGTGGATATATTGTAGGAAAAGCAGAAATGAATATGAAATGTAGTCAATGTACAAAGCTTCTGCACTACAATAGTGGTGTGAGCTATTCTTAAAGTGAATTCACTTTTTTAATTTCAGGAGGATATATCAATCGTATGATCTTTTAAACCTGATGAAAAGACTCTTTAAAAACTGCGGTAGCTTGTTGTAGAGTTTCCTACCAATACAACTAGGTTTTTGTTTGAATAAGCTACCATTGTGACTCATCAAGTGATTGATAATCTCCCCGGCTTCTTGTATTATAAACGTGTACGTAAAGACGTTGGTTAATATCACTATTTTTTACATATAAAGTAGCTTCATACACATATAAGCGGGAACCAGTTAGGAGACCAAGTCTCTTGAACAACGGCCTACATGAATCTAATCTATTTACTCTTTCTATACACCTAACCGCTTTCTTTTGGATCTTAAACACCCTATCAAGGTTTTGTTTTGATGAATTACCCCATACTACGACAGCATACCTAATATGTGACAGTAAGAGGCCATGGTAAGCTGTAAAAAGTAGGTTACATGTAATAGTAATTAATATGTGAATATATGTATACAAATTGATATGCATAAATATAATAAATGAAATAATACTTTCGTATTTGGATGTAATATGCAAAAAGAATGTGTAAGGCTCAAGTATTTCTATCGAAAATGAATTAAATTTTCGATAATACCTTTTGCGTTTGTTACTATTTCATCATCCAACATTTAATTAATCGTATGATTTTTTCCTAATGATATAACATCTTGTATGACCCCCCAAAACTAATAAAACAGTTGAAAATCAAGCCGCGCCAATAGTGGCTTATGGAGTAGTAGAGCTCTGCGTGACTCTTGGTGGTGGGGGAAGCAGAGAGACCATCGGACCGTTTTTGCTTCGTTGAGTCAGACTTCCATGTAATATAGTTCTATGGCTACATCAGAACCCAACTGCTGCCAATTTATATGAAAGCTACAGTATGTGAATAGAATCAAGGGTTAGGTCTGATGACTGTTTCAATTTTTCGATGGTGATTATCATTGAGTGCATAGAGTTCGTCTGTGCAAGCACCCTTATTCTTGGGTGTGAGTTCTACTGTTCACAGAACTACTAGTACCCAAATTCTCAATGAACTCATTTCCTCTACACTGGGTATAAGGTTCTCTATGTTGAGGACTCTAAATTGAGCATCACCTCAACTAATTGAACTTGTAACTATGGTAGTCTTTTACTCCATAACCGGAGTCTTCAAGGCGTAATATCTAAAAAAAAACTCCGTCCGCCCCCCCCCCCCTTGCTCACGATGAGAATGCCTACCGGAACTTACATATTTACAAAAAAAAAAAAAAAAAAAAAAAAAAAAAACAATGACTATAGGTATGTTAAATTAAATTTGGTTAAAATCCAAATAATACTAGTTCCAAATTTACCAGTAGAAAAATATTTGTAAAAAATACAGGTTATGCATCTCCAATGTTATTGACAATTTTCCAAGACATTCATCTTCTTGAGTCCAAAATTTTTCAATCTTGTGCCTGATAATATAAAACTGATAAATAATAGACAGTCTTTTAAGAAACGGACTTATGGTTGTTGAGCCTTATGCCTGATATCATTGAGAATTTTTTCAATGTCCTTGTTTAAGACATTGATCTAAAATATCTAAGATATGATCTAAAATGTATACATAGATTTGATGTGTGAAAGGTGTGTGGATGTTAGCATTATAAAACGTTTTTAATAATATATACTTTGCTCCTGCTTGCAAGCAAATTGTTATCAAGCAGTATCTTATTTTGGTATTTTTCTATTGGTAGGTCTAATATAATAATTTAAAGTGCACTATTTCTTTTTATTAGTTTTGTATTTTGATAATATTCTTATTAAATGTATATTTCAATCAATTTGTCATGTTTCTTTTGACAAAATAAAGAATTATTTGATTTTTGAAGTTTAGGATGATATGAATTAACATATGTTGTGCTGTTCCATATGATTAGTTACTAAGAGACTATTTTGTTAGTGAAAACAGTTCAGTCCTAAACCACATTAAAGATACATTGCTTATAATATTGAATTATGTATTTTCATTTAAAATACTAATCTAAAGAAGATAGAAAAATTTAGCTATACATGATATAGCGGTATAACTATTCTATACTTACCCAGTGGTTCGGTACCCTCCTAAAATAGCAGGTCCACCATATTCCCCATAACATGGCTCAAACGGCGAGGTGGAACTACCCGTAAGGGTCTCCCCACCAATAAAATTCATACGCCTATTATTATTATTAATATTAGACGTAAAACTCCCAAAGTGGAAGACGCTGAGTGAAGATGGTTCATTGTTTGCCCACCAGCTTTTCATTTTTTGTGCAAATTTAGCTTTTCTCTCTTTACTCCAGTCTGTTCCAACTCTTGGAGGTTTTGTCTGTGGTATAACTTCCCATCTATAAAGTTTTATTCTGAATCTTTTTTATTGTAAATTTCTTTAATGGTTATTTTGGCCAGTACTAGGTCTTTTCTAACATTTCGTATCCATTCTCCTCCATTGACAAGTGACGCTACATAGTTTACAATTCTTTTTGCTACGGTAGTCTATTGTCTGGAAGCCTCATGATGTGACCATAAAATTTAAGGCGTCTTTTCCTTATTATTATTACTATTACCTATTCTGAGGTGTAAATTAGGATTTTCGGTAAATAATATTGAATACGTCAAACATATTACAATAATTATAGTTGGACCCATATTGTTACAAGAATTCGGAAATGAAATTTCTCAATGAATTGGAAGAAAAAAATTTGATTAACGATTTACATAACAAACTTTCCTGATATCGGTACTAAAAGAAGTAGCTTGCACTGCTAGAACAATGGAATGGTAAGGTCAAAGTTTACTTCCTTGAATATGAATTATTATTTTTTTCAAAAGTCAAGTTTATAACGGCCGTGATGAAGTTATTGACAATGAACCTTTAATCAATGTCAATGATTTTCATACTGCAGTGTTTTTTATTGTGGGAGGATTAGTTGAATATAATCTATTATTTAATCTATTCTATTACTTTTATTGGGAAAAGGAAGCAATTTAATTTTCAAAATCATTTCCAAGTCAGCATATCTTGTACAATAGGTGGTGTAAATAAAGTTGAGTATTTCATATTTTTGACTCGGGGCTTGAGATTATTGTTACTTGTGAATAAAGAATTGATACAGATGGTTCTCACGCCTTCCTATCGGACTCCTGTTGACTCAACAGATCAGCAGTCGACTCCAGTCACTCAACAGAGTCAACTTTATTCACACCACCCATTGGCACTAAGCTTCCAATCGGACTCCAGTCGACTCAACAGATCAGAAGTTGACTCCAGTCACTAAAGAGAGTCTACCCACTCAAATTACTCAATGTACAATACTGTTATGGTTCTATGTCTAAAATAACACTCGCACTTTATTAACACAAATAATTCACAACTCACACTGTTCAATAATTTCTTACACAAAAATAAGCAATCGGAAACAGATAAAACGATATTGTCAAACTGATAATGAGTTTTCAATATTACTGCACAAAAATCAATCACTAAAAGTTGAAAGGCCGATCTAATAATAAATAATAATTGTACAATAAACTGTCCAATAGTATTCAAAAAAGAAACGTTGAGGAAGCGCAATTAACTTACGCAGCACAAGTCCATAATACCGGAAAGAAAAGGTAAAAGAATTATCACTATAGAACTGACAAGAGAATTATCACTACAGACAACGAAAGTTCATTGCATGGTTTGTAATAGCGCCAACAGGATTGCACTGTCTGTATTAACGGGAACTGTCAATAAGAAATAATTATCACATAGGTACAATAGATAGAACTGTCACTTCTTGTTTGTCATGACGAATTTCAAACAAGACTGAACTAATTTACAAGAGTATTCCTCAATTTATATAATTTTCCATAATTGAGATATCTCTCGATTTTTCTATCAACTTCTACCGATTTCTAAAATAAACAATGAAAGACCTTCACACCTTCCACAATATTCGATAAGACTCCATTAATTTCCAATCAAACAACTAGAACATTCTACAAAGGTCCAAGTAAACACCATAAAAGTGTCAAAAGCAGAGTAATTAATTGCTTAGAAGTAAACATTTACATAGCAGATAACACCGAGAACCACTTCTTTCTCACTACAATACTTTATTCACTCCATCCATTGACAGCCATGAAAACCGGCCTTTCATTGCAAGCGGAGTGGTCTATTTCGTGGACAAACTGCTAATTAAAAACGCAATTCTATTTTTTTTATTTTTTTTTTTTGTTTTGTTAATTATGTCTTGGAGACTCCAGTTAAGAATTATAAGAAAAGTCAGATCAACAGTTATACAATCGTTTACACTAGTTACCATAGTTACTATATCGATTAGTGATAGCCGAGTGCCGTAGCAGGTTCAATCAGAGATAAGCTACGAAACTCCTGGCCGCTCTTTGTAAGGTTGACCGATTGGATTGGCCAGCAAAAAAGACTCTGTACTCTGCTGTAAAATCACTTCCCGGTGGTTCGGAACCCACCTAAAACAGTAGGTCCAACTCATCAATCACCATCATCCAATTCATTACCCACGCACAGGTCGCAGACCTATTTGGGCTTCATCCTCCGAAAAAAAAAAAAAAGTTGATGTGAGGCTTAATTTGAAAGGAACTCTTGTACACTGTATAAAGCTTTCTCAACTAAATATTTTTTCTATTGTTTTTAAAAAATATTTCTATATTTTCAAGACTTAAAAAACTGCGGGAGCTTGTTGTAGAGTTTCCTACCAATACAACTAGGTTTTTGTTTGAATAAGCTACCATTGTGACTCATCAAGTGATTGATAATCTCCCCGGCTTCTTGTATTATAAACGTGTACGTAAAGACGTTGGTTAATATCACTATTTTTTACATATAAAGTAGCTTCATACACATATAAGCGGGAACCAGTTAGGAGACCAAGTCTCTTGAACAACGGCCTACATGAATCTAATCTATTCACTCTTTCCATACACCTAACAGCTTTCTTTTGGATCTTGAACACCCAATCAAGGTTTTGTTTTGATGAATAAATTACCCCATACTAAGATAGCATACCTATTATGTGACAGTAAGAGCCCATGGTAAACTGTAAAAAGTAGCTTTTTGTCATTCAATCTAGCGAGCTGTCGCAGGACAAATACCCCAGATGAAATTTTACAACATATTTCCTCAATGTATTTGCACTAAACTCTTTAAGATCCAACATCAATATACGAAATATAGGAGATTCAGACAAGACTCCAGGCAGTTTATATGCACCATTTAATGCATTAATTATTTGAATGAAAGCTGACAAAATCAATTATTCCAATATGCTAATACGAAAGTGTGTGGGAAAGTTTAACAGAAATGATTGTTTGAATTAGTTGAACGACGAACTATGTTTCTATTGTTAGCAGTTAGTCTGTTGCTGCAACATTGAGGTGTTGGATATCTGGACGAACCAGGGTGCTCTGTCAACGGAGGGACTCTGGAAATTATTTTAGGAGCTTATAAAAAAAGGCGTTTACACGTGAGTAGATTTTATTACTAGTATTCACTATCATTCAGTTGAATCATTTTTATTAAAATGATTCGGAACCCACCTAAAGTACAGTAGTCGCCACGTAGCTGTGCCCGCCGGCAAAGGGCCAGGAGAGTACGACACTAACCGCGCTGAAAACATTTGACCATTTTCCAAAAAGTTCGAATATTGTTTTAGAACAAAGTTCATTCTATTAAACTAACCGATGTGCATCATTTTTGTCCTTTGCCTTTTCAACGAGAATCTACTCAGTACAAAGATATTTGGAATTTAATAAAAACCAGACTTCATTCAAAAAATGTGTTCACATTTCATTCCCAACATAGCTATTGTCGAACCATTATTAGAAATCGATGAAACTTTGGTAATATAATAAAAGCAGCTCGAGAATGCCGTAACCATCGAAAATCCCATTTCAATAAAAGATTTTCCGAGCACAAGACAATTAATACAGAAAATTTACAAATCAAAAGTTTCATGACATTGAAAAGTTATGTATCGAGAAACTTTTTTGTCTTCAATAATTTTCATATACATTGAACGTATGAAATGTAGAGAATAAATTGAATTTATTTTCTGTGAAAGAATCATCTGACTAGACCTATTTGGTGAGATTTTGCAAAGATTCTAAATACGCGTATCTATGCTCCCTATAGGCACTTCCAACAATACAACAAAGCAACTATCTTGTCTTCGCCTTTGCAGCAGACTGATGATCTAGTTTGTTCAATTCAGTGAATGAAGTTGGACTCTAAGGTAGCAATATACATTTTTTTACGAATTCCACTTTATTCAACTTGAATAACAACGAAGAGGAGAAACACTTGACCGAAAAGTAAACCCGAATCACAGCCCGAATGCAAGCAATCTGAACGCAATGTTATAAGTGCAATGCACTGACAGCAGACGTATGTATAAGACAGTAGCAGAAGACAGCAGACGTATGTAGAAAGGCATTGATATCACCCCGCGAACCTTACTTCATCTACAAGGTATTTCAAGGACACGCGGGCACAGCTATATGGCGCGTACTGTAATATGTTCCCTTGATATGATAGTGATAGTCGTGAGCCGTTAGCAGGTATCTGTTCAATCAGATAGAGATAAGTTGTGCTCTCCTGGGCACTCTTTGTAAGGGTGACCGATTAGATTGGCTAGCAATATAGAAACTGTTCTCTGCTGTAAAATCACTTCCCGGTGGTTCGGAACCCACCTAAAACTGTAGGTCCAACTCATCAATCACCGTCATCCAACTCATTATCCATGCACAGGTCTCAGACCTATGTGGACTTCATTCAAATAAAAACCCATACGCTTATTTATTTTTTAAAATTTATATTTCCGTTAGGCCTATTATCTAGTAATCTAGTAGTCCTAAAGTAAATAGTATCAGTAATCTCGAAATATGGTTATATTTTTACAATATTATTTCTCGTTTTGATGATGCCTACTTGATTCCGACACTTGTGCGTGGGTAATGAGTGGATAATTATGATTTAAATATCATTAGAAAATACACTAATAAATGAGAAATATAAGAATTACCGGTAATGATAGAGTTCAAAAGAAAGAAAAATTTTCTTTATTAAGGGTGGAGTTGGGACTTTAGGTCCTCTCTTCCACTCTACCAATTGAACTTAGAACAAAGTCCATCGTTATTTTCTAGAGTACTTAAATCATAAAAAGGGCTTTCAAATCATAAATCTTTTTTTCAAGCTCCCATACTATTTTGATACCAGTGATTGTGATTACGGTATTCAGCAATTATCAATAATAATGTACTATTTTTTTCGGAGGATGAAACCCACATAGTTCTGAGACCTGTGCGTGGGTAATGAATTGGATGATGGTGGTTGATGAGTTGGACCTACAGTTTTGGGTGGGTTCCGAACCACCGAAAAGTGATTTTACAGCAGAGAACAGAGAGACTTTTTGCTGGCCAATCCAATTGGTCATCCTTATAAAGAGCGCCCTGAAGTTTCGTAGCTTATCTATGATTGAACAGATACCTGCTACGGCACTCGCATTGCTTTTTTTTCGAACGTTTTTTCGTTCTGATGATGTTCACATGAGTCTGAGACTTGTGCGTTGGCAATGACTGGATCATGATGACCTACTATTTTAGGTGGGCTCCGAACCACCAGGGGCCTGTTCACAAGCGAAATTGAAAATTAAATTTTATATTTAATGCAATATTACTGTATTCATGTAAATATTTGTTTCTATATCATTTATTTCCAATCGGTTTTTTTAAAGATAAATCATTTTTTTAATTAATTAAATTTTTAATAATTTAGGAACTTGGGCTCTAAAAATGACTACTCTGCTGGCTGCAGGTATTGATGGGTACAACCACTTACTCATTGAGAAAATAGGTGAGTATTTTTTTTTATTGTTTTTATACAGATATTTAAAAAAAAATTATTGAATAGGGACTCTCAATATAGTTTTGAGTACGAAATATTTGTACCGATTTCTAGGGATTTCTCCGTTATTTCATGTATTTATTTATTTATTCATTTATTTATAACACAAAACACAATCAAGTAAAGACACATCAGCACAGCCTACTACTAATTTCTTTACAAATTTTTAACTGAAAAATAAATTTATAATAATAAATACCATTAGGTAAGTTGGATGAGCACTCACTCTTCCCAAAAGAAAAAAGGAAACGTTTTAGGAAAAGCTAGCATTTTGGTAATGTTATTAGTATTACGGTTCCTATCAGGATTTCTGTGGTTGAATGAAGAGTATAAATTTCACACTAAAAGTGTGTTTGGTGTCTATAAAAAATGTTCAACCCCCAAAAAAATAAAAAAAAGATGATAATAAAAAGTTATAAGTATAAGTGGGAAATTGTCTCAGAGTTACTTCCAAAACAGCACAGACCACGTTGGGATGAAGAAAGGTATTCAGCAATTATTTGATTTTGAAGAAAGTAACTTGCTATCTGGTAGTCAATATGGCTTTCGTCAAGGGAAATCTACAACAATGGCTGTGGAAGATATTGTCAAGAGTATTTTGGCCTCATTTGAGAATAGTGAATACACTCAACTAACACTGTGCAATTTGACAAAAGCATTTGATTGTGTCTCACATGATGCCTTATTATTCAAACTTAAACGATATGGCATCCAGAATGAATCACTAAGACTATTAGAATCCTATCTCAGAGGTAGACAACAGTTTGAATGCTGCAACAAAAAAACATCCAGCACTAGGGAAGTTGAATACGGCGTTCCACAGGGGTCTGTTTTGGGACCGTTTCTTTTTCTTTGTATGATAAATGACCTGTCTGCAAGTATTCCCTGTCAAACTGTACTGTATGCTGATGACACCACGCTTGTCTCTAGTCATGCTGATCTTCTGAGTCTACAACAAATGGAAGCTGAGGCTTTTAGTAAAACAGCTGAGTGGTTTACTACAAATGGATTGCTCCTGAATGGTGAGAAGACACAAAGGATTATCTGTGGTTTAAGGGGTGGTCTCACAAATGATCTGGCAGCTGTGAAACTTCTTGGTATCCATCTAGATCCCAAATTAGATTGGAAAATACATATGTCTGTACCAAATTGTTCAGAGTCACTTATGCTCTGCGTAAATTGAGAAACACTATTCCTTTAGATAGACTGAGAACTGTATATTTAGCCTTGTTTCAGTGTCATATAGAATATGGAGTAAGATTGTGGGGTCATGCTCCTTCTGTAAAAGATGTACTTCTGTGCCAAAAGCGAGCTGTTAGAGCCATGCTAGGTAAAGGACCCAGAGAATCATGTCGACCACTTTTTATGGAGTTGAAATTATTAACTGTACACAGTCTGTATATACTAACAGCTTTAATTTATGTTAAGAAAAATATGTTTAACTATAATCAAAGAGGTTCACTTCATAGCTTTAATATTAGACCTAGTCATTGTATTGATTTACCAAGATGTGGACTGAAAAAGACACAGGTCCACTGGCTTGTTGGTGGTATAAAGTTATTTAATAAACTGCCTCTCAAAGCTCATAGTATTCCTCTAAATGTTTTCAAGAGAAAGTTGCATGTGTGGTTTGAGAGAAACCCTTTCTATTCTATTAGTGAGTTTTTATCTGCAGGCTGTAATATTGACCTATAAGTTTAAATGAGATTTTCTATTTTTTTGACTGTGATATAGCTGTTGTAAGTTTGTGTTTTTATTGTTTGTCTGTGATGTTGACGTTTTTGTTGCATAATACCAGAAATACTGTGAAAATATTGAAAATTGAAAGACTGATAATTGTTTTGAGATATTGACAAATTGGTACTATTTATGACAAGACTCTATGTTTGTGTTTCAAGCTCTTGGGTCAATAAAGCATATTTATTTATTTATTATTACCACATAAGAACAAATCACGTGATTTATGATGATATATCAATCAGCTGTTCTCAAATATTCTCTCTGATAACTGTCACTGAATTGTTTACGTCCAAAGTTGTTTACTAAGCTGCTAACAACTTCATGATCGTTGCTATCAAAAAAGCCGAAACATATTTAGTCATATTTCTAATCATAATCCGTACGAAGGATGGGTAGCTGCTAGTTATATAATATAACTGGATATATATTTTTCAATACAACCACACATAATTGAAGCTTGGAATTTTCAATTTGTTAAATGATTGCAAAAATTATATATATTTAAATATGAGTAATAGTTTGAAATACTTTCATAATGAATCAAGATATCAAGTAAAAAAGTATTAGATAAAGTATTAGATTTTTCATCAAGTATTTCGTCATGGAAAACGTCAGTTCTTTTTCACTTAATATGTAAACACAAATAACTGTTCAAAATACTTTGCTAGTGAATTTAACAATTACATATTAGTGTAATGGCCATTTCTAATCGTTGGAATGCTTCCTCAGACATGGCTGGAGGCTAGTTGGGAATACTTTTATAGTGAATTTATGTGAGACGAAGCTTTTCTTTAGAAGCGAAATGCATCCCTCCAGTATAAGTGAGTAAAAATCATAATTTAAATAGATGAACTATTTTGTTGGATTTAACGACTTGCAGTCAATTTTTAATTAAGAATAAGTAATATTTTACTCACTCTCTAGGTCGAATGTTTTCGAGTTATGGAAACTCATCTTCAAGGCAATGTTGTTTTGTTGGTTAGAAGAATTGTGGTTTTTGTATAATGTGGTAAGAATTGTGGTTTTTATATAATGTGGTCAAAAAGTTTGTATGATTTAAAATTTAATTTTTCATTGAGGATGTTTTGTCTATTGTGTGTGGTGTGTTTGTAAATATCAAGTTGTTCCAAGGTGTTGAGTTCACAATTTTAAATTTGTTGAGAACAATTTGAAATATACAAACACACCACACACAATAAACAAAGCATCCTCAATGAACAATCAAATTTTAAATCACACAAAAACCACAATTCTTCTAACCAACAAACCAACATCGCCGTTCTGGGATGCCTTGAAGATGATTTTCCATAACTCGAAAATGTTCGACCTAGAGAGTGAGTAAAATATTACTTATTCTTAATTAAATATTAACTGAAAGTCGTTAAATTCACCAGAAAAAGTTAATATTAACTACGCAGTTCGTCATGGAACAAGAAATCCAGGAATTTAAATAGAAATACAGTGACAGTTTTGATGTTAGATTGTGAAAGTAGTATGGTATATAACAACATCATATATTTTTAATTTTCAGATCCTCGAGTAAAACCATGGATGACGATGCAATCTCCAATCTACCCCATGCTAATTATAATCGCCTATCAGTACTTTGTCAGAGTTGTGGGTCCCAAATTCATGGAAAACAGAAAAGCATTCACATTAGAGAAAACAATGATCATCTATAACTGCTTTCAAATACTAATTAACGGATATTTTGTCAAAGAGGTGAGTTCAAGGTCAATAATTTTATAATAGTGCTAGTGGCCTATGGGCTTGTCATAATATTATTTCATTGGCGTACATTTCATTCTCAATCAATAACTTAATTATTTAAAAATGTATGGAACAGCATGATACAGTTAAAAAACAAACATAATTCAAATGAAGATAGGGCTATAAACGTATTTGTAAACGATAATTAACTAGGCAGGAAGAAAATATTGCATGTCTAGGAGTTTTTTTGGATAGATGATTAACCTGGGCTCCATAAATTGTAATAAATTGTAATAAATGTAAATTCCTTTTCAAGTTCAGTTGAGCTTTGGATGCCGAACGGAACGGTTCACTATCGCTTCTGATAAGCCGACTCGGCCCGCTCGTAAGAATTGTTTTTGTATCGTTGAAAGTAGCCGATTTTTAAGTTTTAACCTATAAAATTCAATACTGTTCGAAATTCCAGTTTCCGAATAATGGTTGTGTGTGGCACATGTAAACTCGCGTTAGGCAATCCGAACGAATATGTGGCGTGCATGCAGTGCAAGACTTCTTACCACCCTACATGTACTAAGCTCCGTACTATGGAAAAGTACAAAAAACTTGGAAATAAAAAACTATCTTGGCGCTGTGATTCGTGTGGTGACACTAACAATTCGCAAGAAGACATTGTATCTGATTCAAGTTCTAATTCTATTCTACAAGCCATAAAGTCAGTCGAGCAAAACTTACTAAAACGATTTGACGAGCAAGATAAGAAGATTTCTAACATCGAGTCATCCATTTCATTTTTACTCGAAAAATATGATACTCTCAAAACGGACATTGATAGTTTATCCAGCAAGCAGAAAGAATTAGAAACAAAAAATTCTAATTTGAACGTCATGACCACGAGAATGGACAAAGCGATCTGGGAATTGGCGGCGGACACTCGAGAATTGCAGCAATACTCTCGCAAAAATAACATTGAGATAACCGGCATACAGGTAACAAAAAATGAGAATGTGTTCAGTATATTAGAAACTCTCGCAAATTTACTGGAAATCAACTTCAATAGGTCAGAACTGTCAAACGCTCACCGGGTTCCCTCAAAGACCAATTCAATCATAGTTCGTTTTATCTCAACTATTGTGCGTGATGTGTGGCTCTCCGCATTCAAGAGAAAGAAACCCTTGAGTACAAAGGACCTTGACATAAGATTGCAGTTGAGTCCCATTTTCATTAATGAACATCTTTCGCCTTATAATAAGTACCTACTTAGTGAAGCTCGAAAACTGAAGAATGAAAAAAAAATTGCGTACGCATGGGTGAATAATGGTAAAGTGCTTATCAGGGTAAACGAAAATGACAATGCAGTGTGGGTGAGAGACGAAAATGATCTGAACTTGAAATAAGACTTCTAAAACAACAAAATATAGACTCATATAATTAAACAGTAGTATGATCATATGCAAGACATTTATTTTATTTGTTTTATTTATTATTTTATTGTTTAGCTCTTTCAGCGGTTAAGAGAGTGTATTCTTCCTTTTTTAAACTAAAATCGTTTCTAAAAAAAAACTCAATCATACTCGTAAAAAGATTTAATTCGTTTAATTTTAGTTCCCAAGAGCGGGCTGGGAAGCCTTTGGGGATTAGGTGGTTGGACTCCTCCGTTCTCTTTCTCTTATTACTAGCAAGATATACTTATTTGCTGGATAATATCATGATTTCAAATAACTTCGATTATTATGAAAATATAGACCAATATGAAACCTTAGAAGTAGAAAATTTCCTTGATTTCCAAGTAACATCCGATTGTGATGTTGGATATAACAGTTTCAGTATAATTCATATGAATATAAGAAGCATGAGGAGGAATTTTGATCAGTTTTCATGCTACATATATAAATCTAAAATCAAATATCAAATTATAGTACTGTCTGAAACATGGATTACGGATGAGCATAACTGTAACTTTCAATTGGAAGGATACTATAGACTCGATAAATTCAATAGATATTCAAGAAGCGATGGTATCTCAATGTTTATAGATAACTCTATTGATAGTGATAAAGTCTTAATCGAAATTGAAGAAGCTAATTCAATAATCTTAAATTGTGAAGTACTAGGTAGAAAATACACGATATTGGGCCTTTATCGATCACCATCACTAAAAATAAACGAATTCTTGACAAGTTTGGAGTCGTGTCTAGAAAATGTTGAAAATAACAACCCCACTAATTATAAAATTATCATTGGTGATATGAATCTTGATATTCTTGGAAATAATAAGTCGGTAGATGAATATCTTTACACAATTCAACTAAAGGGATATAAATCATACGTAAATAAGCCTACAAGAATACAAAACAATTCATCTAGTTGTATAGATCATATTTTTTATAAAAGCTTATTAAGATCTGAAAATGATATAAAGAGTGTTATCTGGAAAACTGCTATCACCGATCATTTCTGTACATCTCTACATATCACCCACAACAACTATCTAAGAGAAAAAAATAATATTCAACACATTATAAACAAAGTAGATTATGAAGGATTAAATTCAGATTTGAAAAACGAGAACTGGAACGAAATTTTTAATGATAATTATAATATTGACCATACAATAGATATATTTTTAGAGAATATCAGGAAATATATTGAAAACAGAACTCACTCAATAAAATTATCACATAAAATGAAACCAATAAAAAAGTGGATCACTCCAAGTCTGGTGAACTCATTGAGAAAACGGGACAAAATGCATAAGCAATTAATGAAGCAGCCATTCAACACTGTACTAAAAGATAACTTTAAAAAATACCGTAACTGTCTAAATAACATTATCCGAAATGAAAGAATCAAATATTTCAATGATAAGCTAGAGCAAAATAAGGGAAATTCAAGAAAAACATGGGAGTGCATTGCAGAGCTAATGGAAACAAAAAAACAATATAAAGAACCTAAAATTGAAGCAGATAAACTGAATAAGCACTTCTCAAATGTAGGTATAACCTATGCAGAAAAAATAATAGAAAGAAATAATTTTACAGTTGAAAATCACATCTCAAATGTATTGCCAAATAGCCCAATTAATAGTTTTTTTATGGAACCAACAGATGAACAGGAAGTGATATCAACAGTATACAGTTTGAGGAGCAATTCATCACCTGGCCATGATGGTATCTCTTCCAAATGCCTAAAATTAATAGCTTCTAGTATTTCAAAACCATTGACATATTTAATAAACAGATGTTTTTCAGAGAGTTATTTCCCAAAAAAATTCAAATTAGCCATAATTAAACCTTTATACAAAGGGGGAGATCCAAACGATCCGAGTAACTATAGACCAATCAGCCTTCTTACAAATTTTTCAAAAATAATAGAAAAGATAATAAAAAAAAGACTTATAAGTTTCTTAAATAAAATCAACCATTTAAATAACAATCAATATGGTTTCCAAAAAGGTAGATCGACAATAGATGCTATTCTCAAGCTAACAGGCTTAGTTGGTGAGACATTCAATAACGGTGGAAAGAGTCTGGCAATCTTTTTAGATTTAGCCAAGGCCTTTGATACAGTGCCTCATGAGCTCATGTTAGATAAATTGAGAAGGTGTGGAGTAAGAGGGAGTGCTCTACAACTTTTTTCCAGTTATCTCAGTGATAGACACCAGACTCTTACACTAAATGGAAAAACAAACACACAGAACCTAAAAAACTTCGGACTACCTCAAGGAACCGTACTATCCCCGCTTCTATTCCTCATCTATGTAAACGAACTCTTAAGCATAAACATTCCAAACTGCAATATAATATCATTTGCGGATGATACGGCTCTTCTGTTCCAGGGTGAAACTTGGGCGAAAGTCTATTCATCAGCAAACACTGGATTGAATGTTGTTCAGGCTTGGTTGAAGACACATATTCTTACTTTAAACTACAAAAAAACAAAATACCTGACCTTCTCTCCTACTGAACTTGGCCAACCTAATCCGAATTTCAAGATCAAACTACTTAGCACTGAGGAAAATCCTGAATTAGTAGGCTCCGCTTGTCTCGAAATTGAAAAAGTTAAAACAATAAAATATCTTGGTATCATGCTGGATGATCATCTTAAATGGACGGCACATACTCACTACCTTTGTTCTAGACTGAAATACCTAATACACACCTTTTATAAAATAAATAAATTAGCCAATCGTGCTATCATAAAAACAATCTATCTAGCATATGCACATAGTCTATTTACATATGGTATTGAGGCATGGGGTGGAGCATATGATACTCATCTTAAGAGAGTTTTCATTTTACAGAAATTCCTTATAAAATCAGCTCTGGGTAGGCCACGTATGTACCCCAGCAGGAGTATCTTTCAAGAAATGGAGGTACTCACAATAAGGCAGCAGTATATTAAAAATTTAATATTATCAATAAAACGAAATAAACATTGTCCACAACCTCGTACAATTATCCACCACACTCGTCCGGCTACAACAAATCATTTTATTATTAAATTCTCTAGACTTGCAGCTAGCACCAGGCAATTTAATCATCAATGTAGTATCTTAATTAATATATTACCCAGAAACCTAACTTCACAAAAAATGAATAAAAAACAGTTGAAATTAATTGATGAGTGGGTTAAAAATAAAATCTTCTTCAAGATTGAACCATGATTAGAACTGAAATTATAATTGAACAAAATTTATTCAAATTTGTGCTCATCCGTCTTCCAAGGCTGCTAATTTTGAATATAAACAATTAGGCTATCATCCATCAATATCCAACTTCCATCTATTATTATATTCATCGGTGTTTGTTATTAAAATTCTCAACTCATTGCTAGCGCACAGACTTTAGTCTATGCTAGCAATGCCATCTATGCTAATAATTATAATAACATAATATTTTCATAATTTTAATGATTGGACTTTTTTTTTTCTTCCTCTCATTTTAGTTTCAACACACAGTGTGTATAGTTAAATCTTGAACTTTCTTGAAGTCTCATTAATAAAAGAATAATTAATGTTCTTTGTAGTGGCGAAGCTGATATTGTGGAAGATATCCATAATGAATAATAAGACTTGAAGATGTCTAATCCACATTTATTGAAGACAGTAAGATACTAGTTTTGGCTGTGAAACCATTATCAATCAAACAAACTGAAACTAAAATAATTGACAAAAATATTTTTCATGCTGCTCCTCCCACCAGTGGGCGTGTCTTGTTTTGGCTGTCAGTCAATCACAGACATTCAATGAAGGTCAGCCTATCAGAGGCGCTTTCTCCCTCAACCAATAGTATCATTCCGTGTTTAATATATTATGTTAAGGTACTCTGTTCAAGTCTCTACTTCAAGTCTTATTCATTATAAATAATTAATTATGTGGAAAGGAATAGAGTTGTGGAAATGAATCATAGTTCAATTAAAAGTCTTGCTTATTTCTTAATTTTTATTGATTGATATAATTGAGATGTTTTTCGCTATTTTTAATATTAGGGGCATAATATCAATAGATTTTTATAATTTGAATTTTTTCAATTAATTAAATCTTTATATTTAAAATGTTAATTTTTTTCGAATTGAAAAAGCTGAGGCTATTCATGTTGAAGTGAAAATTGGTGAATAAGCTATTATTATTTTAGGCTGAGTTGATTCCCATAGTAAACATTAATGATACAATTATTGGAGAGATTATTATTCTGAATGAAATTATCTTATTTATTAAAATCATGGGGTCATTTTAATAAGGGTTGTTAATAAGGTGCATTAATTTCAGACAAAATGCATTAATATTTCTCGAAAAATTAAATTTTTCAAACAAATTATTAAATGAATATTCAATTAGAAAAAATAAATTTATGTTTCATTCCTTTTTGAAGGTCCTGAAATTAGGGGAGTCTTAACAAGAAATAAATTAATAATTTTAAGTTTTGTAATGGCATGGAAAGTTTTGAATAAGTATCGAATGGTCAGATTTGCAATACTAACCTGCAAGAAATATTTTTTAAATAATTTTTTGCATAACA